>JBBDHG010000105.1:110000-272500 GCA_037951165.1 Lophius americanus | reverse complement strand
CTGTTCCGCGGGTCACCTCCATCTTTGGAGAGATCCCGGCGCGGGGCAGCAGCGGATGATTCATGCAGTCGGTGCGGGGCTCAGAGAGGGCGTCAGATGGATGGTGTGTGCGGGCGAGCGGGACCACCCCTCGGGAGGGCCGGGACACGCTGTTTGTTGGGCGTGATGAATCGACTGCATGCTTGAACCCAAAGGTTGGCAAATTAACAGTTAATTAGTGCTTGATAAATGGCAGATCGACACAGGCCCTCCGCCGCTGCCGTCCTCTCCCACTATCTCACCCAGGCAAGTGTTTATGTGGTGGTAACAAGTGTCGGAGCAGACTGTTATGTCTGCATTTTGTCACACGGTAGGATTGCTCTCAGATGTGCCCCCCCTTCCACTCCCACCCCGTCCCCTTCACCCACCCCCTCCACCCAACCCCTTTTTCAGCCTTGCCTTTCACTCACCTCCGGTTTGCCCCCGATGGCTCCGCCCCCCTCCGCACGGCTGTTGTCACTCAACTCAATCCATCTTTAGGAACACCTATTCAGTCCCAGCTTTTATTTTCACAAATGTAAAAACAGCCGGAAAGTTTTTTTGCTGTTCTATCAGAACCCTGTCAGCAACCGGTGGAAGGACGGTACCCCTGCTCCGGCAGCTCATTCCGGCGGTGGCGCCCGTATTTTTGCAGGCCGAAGGAAGCAATAACTTCAGGTCTAATGATGTGAACCGGCAACTGTGTCTTTGACATGGAGGTAATGAGAGCAGAGGACGACGTGTTTAACTCGACGGTACCGTCGGTACCGCCCGGCGCTGGCAAACGGCTGCAAGTGGCCTCCTATATGAGAGGAATCATGGCGGCTCTGAATAAGCATTAAAGGGTAGCGCTCCAAGAATTCGTCTCTCTTTAAACTCCTTGTGTGTTTTTCTTTTCACGAAGAATTCATACGAACAAGGGGGCTTTTTTCTTACTTGACCTTCTCCGAGAGAAAAAGAAATAATGGGTATTTTGTTATTAAGTGCAAATTAGTGTCAGGTCTGCAGGTTTCCTCCCCTGACATTTTCTTTTCTGAAGGTAATTTCCAAATAAAAGTCAGCCAAATTGCACAATGGCGCTCACAGCGCGTTCACCTCGGCACATGTTAGCCGTCCACGTAAATGCCGTTTGATGGAGTGGTTCTGAGTGGAGAAGACAGCCCGGTGAAAAATGCCCTGGACTGCTTTTGAGTCATTCATGTTTCAGCAGCGGCGGCGGCGGTAGCGAAGGCAGAGGAAACGGCCGCATGTATGTACATTCATTACGGCGGTCTTGGCATAAGGGGATAAATAATGTGCTTCGGCTCAGTGAGTGACTGCCAGAACAAAGTAGGTACAGTCCTGGAGTGCCGGTGGATCCCCGGAGGGCGTGGCCACGACTGAGTTGAGTGTGACAGAATCACTGCGGGATGAAGGAACGGATGTATCCTTAACCGCCCCGCTTTTAAGAGATTACGCAAACAGTTGATGGGAAACGGTGCGCTGACACACCTGAATTGCGCAAAATCTGATTGAGAGCACGCTCCGTTTCTTCTGTCCCTGGATCAGTTCTTTTGAAAAGGCCCGTCGGGGATGTGGCATTCATCACCTCGGCCTGAGAGAGCAGAAAAACAAACTTTCCGTCGCGCCGCTGCAGAGCAGGTAGGCGATCATTATCAGACTCCCTGACTGATATCATTGACCCTCGCTGCCACACGGGTCTACGCGGGTCCCGTTTGGAAAACGCCGCCCTCTGAGGGCCGCCGCTGTGTTTGTTGCAGCTGCTCTCGCTGCTGCAGCTCGGCACGGACACAAGAACTGTCATCAGCGTCGAGAAGCCGGCGGCCGCTGCCAGACTCCAGAGCCAAGCATCCAAATGTTTGCATCTCCTATCTGAAACGGAAACAATTTGTTTTTTCCGTTTTGCCGGAACAATGCGGTGCATCTCGCTTGTGTCTTCAATTTTCTGGCTGCCATTTTGCTTTTTTTGCAGCGCGGCCAGAGGCAGCGTGAGTCACGCCGCTAACGTCAGGAGCGCCGCTCTCAGTATTTCATGGTTGCTTTGACACGAGGGCTAATATTCAGACGGCGGGGTAGGTGAGCCCGCCGAGGAATATGGAGCGAAAATATGTGAGTGGGAGGTCTGCAAGGAGTGTGTGTGTCCCTGTGTGCATGCATATGTGTGTGTGTGAGAGCAGGGGAGGGGCATCTGGAGTCTACCAAACAGTTCCTGACAGAACAGTGCCTCTCTCTACCGTTTCCTTCAAACAGCAATCAGGCCGAATCAAAGCAGCTGCTCTGTTCTTCAATACTCCAATTGCGCTAATCAAGTCCATTTAGCAGCTCCTCGACTGGCTGAGCACACGCACACACACACACACACACACACACATACACACACAGGCACACACACGCACACACACACATGCACACACACACACACACACACGCATGCACAAACACACACACACACACACATACTGGGGCTGAAAGTCCAGTCAGAAATAATAACACTTACTTTATTAGACCTGCTGGAGCCGGGCCAGGCCCGCTTAACAAATCTTACACATGTTGGAATTAATGCAGGCGTGGAAATGCTATGCTAACGGACAAATCACCCGCCGCTTTCTGGCTCTGAGTGGAGCGAAACGGCGAATGATGAAGCTAAACAAAATGCGGCAGGAGGGCGGAGGAAACGCCACATTCTATTCTGCCGGTTCTGTTACTCTGCAGCAGCTGTTGTGTCTATTGTACATGACAATCCCAGTCTAAACAACATGCCACTAATCCGACAATTTCCATTCACTCACATGACAACAATTCAGGTTAATCTCGCATGTTGAAAGCGGCGCAGTCGCCATCCAAACACACGTCTGAAGCCGAGCGGAGCTTTGCCTACCCCTGGATGCTCCGATAAAGACAACAATGCTAATTGTTCTGGCTCTCCGGGCCGGCTGGGCTCCGGCCGAGCCGGCAAATTAATTTAGTGACTTCAGCCCTGCTCGCTGTGATCAGCGTTACATAAATCCTAACATTTAACAACACAAAGAGGAAGTAAAAGCAGAGAGAAAGTGTTTCAATGTGGTCTGGCTGCGTAGCCTTGGCCCAGGGAGAGACTTCCCCTGTGAAGTATTTAATGTTGGAAGCGGTTCCCTCTCCAAACACCGAGCACCTGGGACAACAGCGGCCGGTCCAGAACCGGCGTTAATCAGCAGCAATGCAGACTGGCAATCAGAATACGATTAATACGGCATGCTGGCTGTCTGTGCAGCCATGCCGCCTCGCTTGTGATCGGAAAAAAAATTGCGCTGTTAAAGTGCTCTAAACATTGGGGAAAGGCCGTGCGATACTTCCAGGGAAAATCATCCTGATTGCTAAAAGGATCTCGCAGACTCTGCATGAAACTAGATGAAAGCAGAGGGGGGGGGGAAACAAAACCCAAACAGCTTTAAAAGCATTCTTTGCCCCACTGTGGTCAATTATTTTCTTGTGTTTCAGTCAGACAAAACAAGTCCTCTGGAATTTGTTGAGTGTCACTTGGCACGGCGGGGGAGGAATCCAGACGGAGATAGCCCTGATTGATCAGAACCGTCACGACAACTTCTCAGAGCTACTCCCAACAATAACCAGAATGAACACTCAGCAAAGTAATTACTGGGATCTGGAAAAACACCGACCTCTACTACAATGAGCCTTTTCAGGGAATCACGTAATTTGGGGCGTATTAGGTCGTCATGGCTACGCAGGCCTATTTCCACGTCCAGCGGACTCATGGAACCATTAGCATTCATTAGGAGTCTTGTTTCTGACTAATGTCGTTCTAATATTAACTCCTCTCTCCAGAGAAAACCCTGTCACTCGGGGCTGATGATGCTCCGATGTGCTCAGCAGCTGGCCGCTGACCTTCTCGCTGCCAAACTGGGCATCAGGAGGACCGGGAGAGTTCCCAAGAAAGTGGCAGACCAAGGTTAAAGACCCTAAAGAATAACCTCAGAAACATTTTGCAACTTTTTTCAATTTTGTACCCCATGAAAGTAGGTGGTAGCCAGTTAGATCACTGCCTTTGGTCCAGGAGACTGGGGTTCGAAGCCCAGTCAAAAGAGGGCTCGGCAGGAATCAAGTGTGGACCCTTGGGCAAGGTCGGCTTAGTCCTAGTGCCGGTCCCAAGCCCGGGTAAATATGAGGGTTGTGTGAGGAAAGGGCATCCGACGTAAAGTCTATGAAAACTCAATATGCGGAACGAGACGATCGTCTGTGGCGACCCCCTAAAAAATAAAAAGGAAAAGATCTTAAAGAAGTTTAAGGTCAAAACGTGGTTAGGGTTTTTCATATTTTAGTGAGTAAGATATGAACTATTAGAGTAAATCACAATGTATATGAGATAGATCCATTCATCAGCACCAAATTTGGACTGAATCGGACCAACGGTTGAGAAATTATGGGCTGTTCCACCCCATAAAAAAGGAAAGAAGTCCCTATTTCAGGAGTTCAACCAGGGGGATTGTTTGTAAAACACAGGGGATTGGGAGTCTTTTGCGGGTATAAGGGTATATTATTGTTTGGTGCGTTGACCCACTATTCCGTAACTGCCTATCCTGGTTGGGTTTGCGGAAGGGCTGGAGCCAATCTCAACTGACATGGAGCCAGAAAAAGATTCATGCCCATGATCCCAAATCATCAGTTCACCTTTATTCATGTTTTTGGGCCGCAGGAAGTCGTCAGGCGACCCGGAGAAGAGACCCTCAAACATGGGGGGAACTTGTTAACGCCCCGCAGAAAGAACCCGAGGCGACAACGTTGGATCTGGAACCGGAACCTTCTTGGTGTGAGCCAACTCTGCTACCTTCTGCACACTTTAAAGGGCTCTTCCCTTTTTTTTCCCCCTCCTTACCAAGTTTCATGAAAATTCCTCCTGCGGTTGATGTCTAGTCATTATAAAAGACAATCCAACACTGGAAAAGAAAGTCAACCTCTTTCTTTAGGTTACAAACCAAACCATGACTGGTCCACCTGGCAGAGGATCTGCTGTTTCATCTGGGTTTAAGGGATTCTTTCCTGCCACAGGGCCAACCCTCCTACCGGCTTTCACAAAACTTCTCAGGGTTGTTTTTGTGCGATCCTTCTAAAAGACGGACGTCACTGAAAACAACCTTATGAGCTGAAAAACGAAAGGCTCCGTGGATCTCGTGGGAACCGCGTCCACGGGGCGACGGCTCTCCGTGGGGTCGCCACAACACGTGACGCTTCTTTTCGCATTCCGCGCGTTCAAACCCACCCACTGTAAATATATGAAAATACAGATTAATGGAGCTTTAACGGGCGCTGAGTCAGCGCCCTAAGAGTTCCCATGTGTCTATCACGCCGCTAATAT
Organism: Lophius americanus; assembly: GCA_037951165.1. Taxonomy (NCBI): domain Eukaryota; kingdom Metazoa; phylum Chordata; class Actinopteri; order Lophiiformes; family Lophiidae; genus Lophius; species Lophius americanus. The sequence continues at coordinate 267,132 of JBBDHG010000105.1, read as the reverse complement.
CCTGACATTAAATATCCCCGCTGTTTACCCAAACATCATTACTGTTTGAAACCATTTCAATTGAGCGTTATATTATGAAGAGAAATGAAGCGTAGCATGACCTCATAACCTGCTAAACTGCCGGCGTTACCGCTGAGAGAGCACTTCTCAACGCTGCAACATCCAAGAGGGCTGCAGACTAATAGCCTGCTTGACGAAAGAAGAAAAAAAAGCGCCGGCTGGCAGCGTCTGAGAGTGGTCAGTCCTGTCATTAAGTTAATTCTGCTCCACAGTTTGGTCTAAACACAGAGACTTTTATGGAATTATCCTAATTAGTGTGACCATTAGCCGTAATGGGGAGTAATGGCCAGTTAGATGTTATTTGGTAAAACAACACGCCAGAGGCTGGAGGTGTTTCATTACAGCGCTATATTAGGCTCATTTTGGGAAAGTAAAGAATGTTTCCAGATCGCTGGCAAATTTGAGCGGGCGCTAAATCAGTTTCCACATCTACCAGAGCCGGGACCACCCACCGGGAAAATAACATGCAACAAGATGCTGGCTGTATGCTAATGAACGTGACGAGCAGGGACAGCTTCAGAGGATGGTTCTCACTGCTGGTACGATGTTTGCACCGAAAGAACTCCAAATATTACCCAGAGTTCTTGTTTAGTTTTTAGTCAAAATATATTATTACGCTTGATTTCAATCAGAATCACTGAACAACATTTCACTGAGAAACTTCTTTTTGACGCAGCTGAGCTTCTTCTTTGTTCAAATTATCTTGGAAAAATCTCAAATGCTTATTTCTCAAAACGCTTAAATATTAACAATCTGATTGTTTTTAGGGGGATAAGAATAGAAAGAACAAAACATTAAATAAACCAAACAAACAAAAAAGTCCTTTGGTGCGATCCTTGCAGAAAGAAAAAGGGAGAGAAATACATTTTAAGTATTTCTGATGCCTGATTCTGTGATGACCAAACATGCTAATTTTAGTAAAAAAAATATGTTAAAAATGAGATTTTTCAGTTCATTTCAAAATGTCATGTATTTAAATATAACGTCTCATTTCATCAAGACGTTCCTTTTTTAACCAGAAACAACCTCCAGGGACAAAGTTGTTACCACACAGACATCACATGTCCATCCATCCATCCATCCATCCATCCATCCATCCATCCATCCATCCATCCATCCATCCATCCATCCATTTAAATCCATCAATCCATATCCATCCATCCATCCATCCATCCATTTAAATCCATCAATCCATATCATCCATCTATCCATCCATCATCTGTATTCCTCCATGCATCCATCCATTCATCCATCCATCCATCCATCCATCATTTATATCCATTCATCCATTTATATCCAACATCTATGGATAAAACATGCAACAAGATGCAACCATCCATCCATCATCCATCTACATCCCTCCATCCATATCCCTCCATCCATATCCATCCATCTATACATCCATCAATCCATCCATCATCCATCTATATCCATCCGTCTATATCCCTCCATCTATAAAGATCCATCCATTTATATCCAACCATCGATCTCTCCATCCATCAATCCATATCCATCCATCCATTCATATCCATCCATCCATCCATCCATCCATCAAACTATATCATCCATCCATCCATTCATATCCAACCTTGAATCTATCCATCAATCCATAACCATCCAACCATCCATCCATATGCATTCATCCATCCATCCATCCATCCATCCATCCATCCATGTATTTCCATCTGTCTATCTATCAGGAATTGTACATATGTGTTTTCTTAGAATCTGTCTGGAACCTTTCAGACGCATCATCTGACCTCCATGAAGAAGGTCGTAGAAACACATCCAGGTCCAGCTGATCTGAATGTATCCGTCTGAAATACTGCAAAGTCCTGAAGTGTCTGCATTGAATGAAAGACTTAATTATCATTTGGACACAATGGGAAAAAAGAAATAAAGTGAATGTATTCATACTTCAGTAAATATCCGTGTCTTCAGCAGACACATGCTGAAGACACTCATCATCCTCACGTTGGACCGCTGACTCTTGCTTTTGGTAGATTTTTTTTTCTCTCCATTTTGGAATCCTGTAAACTGTTTATTCTTTCCTGGATACATTGCACATGTTTACCAAGAAAGATGCCAAAAGTACCTTCTGTTAATTACATAACGATTCAATTTCTATTTGTTTTGGTGTTTCCATGACAACAGTGAATCAAAGGGTATGTTTAACTCCCAGAGCGTATCCGGTAATGTACTTTTACACGCATCCGACAGGATAGGTGGATGTGACCTTTGTTATCTGTGATCATTTGAAAGAATTAATTCATGCATAGCCATGACAACAACAACATTATAAAAACTACAGGTTTTACATGGAAACCGCCTACATCTGTTACTTAGCAGACAGGTTTCCATGGCAACCATAAACAGTTCAGCCTGGCCTCAATAGAGGACACATAGACTTTCTACTATTATGAATTATCTTGTTTTATATCTTGTGAGGATTTTCCGAATTTCATGGGAACAATTTTTTTAATATGAAGAAGAACTTGAGTGATTTTGGGAAATGTCACTTTTTTCTTTCTCCTATGGGGAACGTTATCTCCAAAAGTTTATGGGCCATAAAATCTCAAGAAATTGGTCTAATTCAGTCGTAATTTGGTGAATATGAATCGACTCGAGGAGATCCATGTTGTTTGTCTTATTTTACCCTTATTTTAATGTACTAGTTCATATTTACATATTTCACTTTTTTTTTACAAAAAATACTGTGGAAATAACTTCACATTTAATTTGAGGAGTTCAACGGAAGATTGCTTGTACAAAACAGGAGTTTGGGGACTTTTTCGGGGATATACCCTTGCTGGACGACAGCATAGGTCCAGTTTGTATCTTGTGAGATTTTTGCAAATAACCTGAGCTAAATGTATTTGATTTATGTCCCTGAAATGTCGGGGACATTTTGGAACTGTCACCACAGCCACAGATTTAGTTTTAACCCGATAACTCAAATGATATTCCAAGGATCATCTCCAAATTTGTTACGCACATAGATTTGAGTATGAGGAAGGACTGGGATGATTTTGGGAAATGTCACTTCTTCCTTTCTACCATAATTTCTCATCCATTCGTCCAGTTTAGTCCAAATTTTTGGTTAATATGAATCGACTCAATAGACTTTGTCGTTTATCTAATTTTACCCGTATTTTAATCTAATAGTTCATATTTTACATGAATTTTTACTAATATTACTGTGGAAATAACTTAGGCGTAGGTCCAGTTTGTATCTTGTGAGATTTTTCCAATTTTCATTATATTGTATTTTTGTTTCCAACCCTCTTGTTGTAACTCAGTTTGATCTTGAGGGATTCCTCAGGACTTGACATCTCTTCATCTCCCCGGTTTAAGTTGCTGATGTGTTGGCAAAATATTTTTGCAGTTTGGCTAAGGGTGGGTAGTTTTCCCTGGGAACTGGGCAACTTGGGCAAGACAAATCACATCATAAGACAAGTTCTGGTTCTTCCAGAGGCGGCTGTAATCAGCATTTCCAGGGGGAATTCCTTCACACCAGAGCTTCTGGAAAAACCGCCAGTAACGAGTTAATTGCTTTACAGGGTGAATGATAACCAGCTATTTAGCGGCGTGAACTCCTCAGTGTGAAATGTGGATGCAGTGTCACCACATGCGGCGTCTCCGAGATTTATGACACATTTGCGAACCAGTTCAATTCCAGAGCCGGTGTTTGAACTTGACCACGGGCCATTTGCTCCAAACAAGCACCATCATTCTTCAGCTGACTGCCCATTGTCTGTCTTTATGAATCATGTGGAGTGAATAGGACCCGCTGAAAAGACGGATCCTCCCCTTGGATAAACCTTTCACTCCCGTGATGAATGGGAATATAATCACATTTCAATCAGGGATGTGTTTGAATAATCCTTTATTGTGTTTGTCATTGAGGTTAGAGGGTGAACGAAAACATCTGAACTTTCATTGACACAGCAGCATCTGGAGCGCTACCAGCGGGTCCTTACTGTATTTACGGCCTTATAAAAGCATCAAATGACTCGGTTTGGTTTTGTCTCACAAGAACTTTTAGATTATATCCGACCCATGGCAGAAGTTTGTGTTACTAGTTTATTGCTTAGTCCTCCTTTGAAAAAATGGCTCGGCCCTGATTGGAGCTGTGGATGTGGAGACTATATTGGGTTTGTGCTGCTTTATTGATGGGTAACAAATATTTTGGAAGCGTTAATGCTTTGTTTTTTTTTTATTAAAAGGACTTTGAAAAATGTTAATGCATAAATGGCGACTCTTTAAAGTAAAAAAAACAAAACGATCTGCAAGAGTGTATCCCCGAAAAGTCCCCAATCCCCTGTGTTGTACAAACCTTATTGCACTACGCAACTTAAATGTGAAATTATATCCAAGGTAATATGATATAAACAAATAAGACTTCCTTGAGTTGATTATGATCTCTCTAATATAAGGGTTGAAAACGATCCATGAAACAATTTTTGAGTTATCTCGGTAAAACTTTTTGTAAAAAAAAAAAGAAAAAAATGCTCCCCCTAGAGAGTAAAATATGAACTAGTAAAATAAAACAGGATATATAGAAATTAGATGTAATATATACACCAAGTTTGGACAAATTGGACCAAAGTTTGAGAGATTATGGCCCGAAAAGATTACAAAATAAATCTCCCCCTAGTGTCAGAAATATATACTAGGGAAGATTTTGGAAACTGTACGTTTCCAAAATCGTTCCAGTTCTTCCTCAAACTAAAGTTTATGTAGGTCTAAAAATCTGAAATGATCCATGAAACAGTTTTTGAGGTATCACACTAACACAAAGGAGCGTGGCGCTCTTTTCAAAGCACCACCTACTGGCAACAGGAAATTACATGTTTTAGACTTTGCTAGTCGTCTACTAGCGCATTAACTCCAAAGTGTTTCAGTTTGGTATAGAAGGCCATGACAAGTTGTAGAAGAATGTGGGTTTTTCTCCAATGGCGTATCTGCAGCGGGAGATTGATATTAAAATGTTTGACATGTGCGAAAATAAAGAAAAGTTGGTCCACATGTCCAAAGTCACGAGCCGAGCGATCGGATATGGATTTGAAGAAAGGGCATGGCAAAATGGTTCTTCAGCGCCACCTACAACATTTTCGAAAATGCAAGGACCCCTGGAAACGTGGCACTGGTCCGGCGTAAAATGCGCTACAGAAAAGCCTGTTGGACCAACGACCTGAAGCAAAACACTTTTATGACTTTTGCTTGATTTTTGTTTTGCATTTTAAGAGTGATGTAATTGAACAAACTCGTCTTAGTGATTTAAAGATTGCATCCAATCAACATTAAATTTGATGGAAATAATCTCAACGCATTTCAGATGGAAAGATATCAAAGGTTTTTTCCATTACTTGAAAGGCGTGGCCATGATTCTCGCAATTTAAACCCGTCGTCCTCATAACGTCACTTTTAATTGTCCGATCTGTCCCAAATTTCACCTGTCGGATCAGAGTCCCGCCCTGAAAACGCTCATATGACAACATGTAGTTAGAGTAAACGTGAGGTATGAAAGACGGATCCAGTCGTGGTTGATGCACAGCCCGACGCCGTCCAACACTGCAGAGCTTTGTTTTTTCTAAGTATAATAATAATAATAATAATAATAATAATAATAATAATAATACATTTAATTTATAATGCACTTTACATTTGGATCAAATCTCAAAGTGCTAATAAGGGGTGTGTGACTTTGTCTAAGATGATATCTTAAGTGATCCTCAAACAATATGACACAATTGAGTTTGTCACTCACGTTGCAAAAAAACAATCAAAACCAGGAGTTGTGAGTTTGTGTATTCATTGAAGCCCAGCAGGAATGTTTGTAGGTGTCCACAGAACCAGCGCCCACGCAGTAAAGTCAGCATGACTCAAAAAGAGGGCAACATGCCGCATCAGGAGAAATGTTTCAACCAGCCTCCTCCTCCATGTTGTTAGGACAAGTTGCAAGATGCAAATCTTCCTCACCTGTAGAACGGGTTTTGTTTTGGTAAGAAAAGGTGGATGTTACCGGGAAGAAATTGACGTTAAAGCTCCATGACCAACTTGTTTCAACATCTCTGAATCATCCATCGCTGGGATCTTCAGTCAGAGGCGGCCCGGATAGAAGGAGCTCATGATTTACACTAGAAATAATCTGTTTGGTGACGTTCATGGTGTTAATGAGGAAAGCTTGTCAATCTTAATTTAGCTCAAACGACCCCAGATCCAGTTCTCTTTGAAGGAAAATTATGGAGGGGGAAATAGAATAAACGGAATCGACCACACTAAAAACATTTCTCAGAATAAAAATGTCACCTGACAATAAAGTTATGTCTACGATAAGACCCAGATCCCCTGCGTTGTACAAACAATCCCCCTGATTCAACTCCAAACATTAAACGTGAAGTTAAGTCAGAAAAACTGTATTTCAGAAGAAAACTCCCATTAGTAAGTAAAATAATAACGAATAAATAGGAACTACTCTAGAAGTAACTAGTAGAGTAAAATATGATATGTACAAGTCAGTTCTCTTCCAGTCGATTCTTTCGCACTGATTTTGGACTAAATCAGACAAATTGTTGAGAAATGCTTCTTTTTTGTCTCTCGGTGTCGCCACAGCAGGTCATCAGTTCTCACTCATAGGTTGGTACACTGCTGGCTAACCAGTACCGGTGTTGGTCGCTGTTAACCGGAGCCTCAACTGATCCGGTTTGGAAATAATTTTCCTGTTCCACATATTGATTTGGGATTGGTTCTACCAGACCGGCACTAGAGGTACACGGGTTTGTGTCCATCCAGTTTATCCTTAAGACAAAGGTCTATCTGGGTATAAAATTTGAAAATGATCCGTGAAATAGTTCTTGAGTTATCGCGGTAACACGAAGAATCTGCTGCAGCGAAGATCAGGAGTTTCATTACAATTAGAGCAAAGTATATTTTTTTACCTCACTTGATGCCATGAAAAACCGTGACGTCATGTACGCAGGTGTAGAAAACAAGTTAAGGGAAAGGTAATTTGTGCATGTGAAAGTTAAATCTTACCATCTGTCATTGATGAAACTGCTTAATATGTTAAAAAGAATGATGTTACTATGACGGAATACTGAAGACGATCAAAACCAATAGATCTCATAATCATAAACAAAAAACTCTGAAAAGATTTGGGAGAAATGAATCGACAATTAACAACAGGAAACATCATTATGATTAAAAGCATCAATACCACATGAATAAACAGTTGGGGTCAGAGGTCACCAGAGGGTTACATTCATTGAAATCAGTTCATCACAAATCGAAGATGTGAGTCAGTGATGTAAGAAATGTCTAAACTCGGCACTTTGGCCTCTTCGAACGTAATGAGGCTCTTTAATCTGAAGCTAATGTCAGAACGCTGCACACAACGGGCCCATTTTCATCAGTCCACTCCAATCATCATTTCACCGGGGGAACCGGGACTCTGAGGATCAATACAGAACCTCCGATGATATCACTCTGGAAATATGTACAGTCTGACAAACGTCTCATCAGAGCCTGGCGATGGAGTCCAACTCCACCCACTTCCACTCAACAAACCCTCAGACGGAATGACTTCAGCTCGCAGACGTACGGTTTCAGACAGGCTGCTTCCCATCTGACATGTGCTGGCTCATCAGCATCACGCCGTCGGCCCCCACTCTAACCCACGCAATCATGGGAACGCTCTGAGTCAGACACGACCCCTGTGTAGTAGTCAGAATGCTTCATTTAACGTGACTCGACGCTCCGCGGCCATTTCAACTAACGAACGCTCTTCACACTTCCATGCCAGTCGTGCAGCTAAGAGCCTCTGCAGGCCACTGAGTGGGAAAATCACTCAAAAAGTTTTTTCAGTCGGTGCTCGTCTTCAACAGACTCTAATCTGCTGTCATTCCTCTGCATAAACATGTTAAACGCTGTGTGACACTGCATACACAGCAGGATTAAACCATCGCGTCTACACACGGAGAGCGGTATATCCTGTAGGCTGCATGCAGCTTTATGCTCGTGAGAGGTGAGGATAACTATGCAAACCATAAAACACCTCAAGACCATACCGTTGTCCCTGACAGCAAGGGTAAGGACAAAACAAGGAAAGGCAGAAATCCAGTGTGGACCACAGTGTCACCCGCCAACCAAACCACATAGTGGTTATATAGGGTTCAAAATAAACCACAAAATGGACAGACCCAGCCATATCAGTGTCAAAGCCAGCCATGTAGGGATCAAACCCAGCCATATAGGGTTCAAACCCACCCACATAGGGTTTAAATCCAGCCACAAAGTGGTCAAAGCCACCCACATATGGGTCAAACTCAGCCACAAAGTAGTCAAACGCAGCCACATAGGACTGAAACTCACCCACATAGGGTTTAAACCCAGCCACAAAGGGGTCAAACCCAGCCATATCAGGGTCAAACCCAGCCACACATTGTGATTGTGAATTGTTGAATGAATTTATACAATAATAATAAATATAATACATTTAATTTATAATGCACTTTATATTTGGATCAAATCTCAAAGTGCTAGAAAGTAAAAGCAGATAAAAGCATCAATAAAAAATAAAATAATAACTATATAAAAGCCTGACCAAAAAGCAGCAATTTTAATTAAAGTTATAGGTTCTGCTTAAAAGGAAAGTTTTAAGTCCATTTTTAAATGTGTCAGTCGTCTGTGGAGCCCTGAGATGGTCAGGGAGGGCATTCCACAGACGAGGGGCAGCAGAACAGAAGGTCCGATCACCCATGGTGCTGAGCTTAGTCCGGGGAAGGAGGAGGCGGTATGAGTGGGTAGAACGGAGGGATCGTGTTGAGGTCAGTGGGGTGAGTAGTTCTTTTAGGTAGGGGGGTGCGTTACCATGGATGCACTGGTGAGAGAGGAGAGAGATCTTATAATCAATCCTGGTGGAGATGGAAATAAGTTATATAAGGTTAAAACACAGCCACATAGTTTTAAACCTAGCCACAGAGAGTTAAAACCCAGCCCATTAAGGTTTCAACCCAGTTAGATAGGGTACATACCCAGCCACAAATGGGTCAAACCTAGCCACATAGGGGTCAAACTCAGCCCCGTAGTGACCAAACCCAGCCACTTAGGGGTCAAACCTAGCCACATTGAGATCAAACCCATTCACATAGGTTTCAAACTCAGTTATATAGGTTTCGATCCCAGCCATATAGGGTTCAAACCCAGTCAAAATGGGGTCAAACCAAGCCACAAAGGGGTCAAACTCATCCATATTGGGTTTCAACCCAGCAAGAAAGTTGTGAACCCCAGCCACATCAGAGTCAAGCCAAGCCACATGAGTTTCAAACCCAGCCAGATAGGGGTCAGACCCAGCCACATAGAGTTCAAACCAAGCCTTATAGGGTTCAAATCCAGTTATATAGGGTCTAAACCCAGCCACAAATCTTTTCACGCAGCCACATAGAGTTCAAACCCGACCATATAGGGTTCATACCCAGCCATATAGGGTTGAAACACAGTTATATAGGGTTCAAACCCTGCCACATATGAGTCAAAACCAGCCACATAGTAGTCAAACGCAGCCACATAGAGATCAAACCCAATCACATAGGTTTCAAACTCAGTTATATAGGGTTCGATCCCAGCCACATAGCCACATAGGGCTCAAACCCAGCCACAACAAAGCGGTCAAACTCATCCATATTGGGTTTAAACCCAGCAAGAAAGTTGTGAAGCCCAGCCACATCAGAGTCAAGCCAAGCCACATAAGTTACCAAGCCTTATAGGGTTCAAATCCAGTTATATAGGGTCTAAACCCAGCCACAAATCTTTTCACGCAGCCACATAGAGTTCAAACCTGGCCATATAGGGTTCAGACACAGTTATATAGGGTTCAAACACAGCCACATAGGTTGAAATCAAGCCACAGAGAGCTCAAACCCAGTCGCTTAAGGTTCAAACGCAGTTAAATAGGGTTCGAACCTTGCCACGTATGAGTCAAACCCAGCCACAAAGGGGTCAAACTCAGCCACATAGTGGTGAAACACAGTCACATACAGTTTAGACCCAGTTACATAGGGGTAAACTCGCCCACATAGGGTTTATACCCAGCAACAAAGGTGTCAAACCCAGCCACATCGGGGTCAAAACAATCCACAAAGGGTTCAATCCCAGCAAGATAGGGGTCAAACCCAGCCCCAAAAGGTTCAAACCCAGTCACATAGGGGTCAAACCCAGCCAGATAGGGTTCAAACCCAGCCACATCGTGGGTGAAACCCATCAACACAGGGGTCAAACCCAGGGAAATAGGATTCAAACCAAATTATTTAGGGTTCAAAACCCAGCCACAAAGGGGTCAAACTCAGACACATTTTGGTCAAACCCAGCCACATAGATTTCAAACCCAGCCACGAAGGGGTCAAACTCAGCCACAGAGGGTTTATCTCAGCCACATAGTGGTCAAACCCAGCAAAATAGAGTGAAAACCCAACCATATAGGCTTCAAACCCAGTCACATAGGGGTCAAACCCACCCACAAAAAGTTTAAAGCAAGCAACAACGAGGTCAAACCCTGCCACATCAGAGTCATCCCAGCCACATATGGATCAAACCCAGCAAGATAGGGGTCAGACCCAGACACGTAGAGATCAAACCAAGACTTAGAGGGTTCAAACCCAGTTATATAGGGTTTAAACCCAGCCACAAATCTTTACACCCAGCCAGATAGAGTTCGAACCCAGCCATATAGGGTTCAAATACATCCAGAAAGGTGTGTATTTCAGCCACAAATGGGTCATACCCAGCCACATCAGAGTCAAGCCCAGCCACATATGTTTCAAACCCAGTAATATAGGGTTCAAACCCAGCCACAAAAGGGTGAAACTCAGCCACATAGGGGTCAAGCCCAGTCACACAGTGTTCAAATCCAGTTATATAGCGTTCAAACTCAGCCACATGAATTTAAGCCCAGCCACATAAGGTTCAAACCCAGCCAGATAGGGGTCAAACCCAGCCACATAGGGTTCAAACCCAGCCACAAAGGATTATACTCAGCCACATAGGGTTCAAACCCATCCAAAAAGGGTTCAAACCCAGCCACAATGGGGTCAAACCCAGCCACATCAGGGTCAACCCCAGCCACAATGGGGTCAAACCCAGCCACAAAGGATTAAACTCAGCCACATAGGGTTCAAACCCATCCCAAAAGGGTTCAAACCCAGCCACAAAGTGGTCAAACCCAGCCAAATAAGGGTCAAACCCAGACATATTGGAGTCAAACCCAGCCGCATAAGTGTCAATCCCACCCACAATGGGGTCAAACCCAGCCAAAAAGTGGTCAAACCCAGCCACATAAGGGTCAAACCCAGACATATTGGAGTCAAACCCAGCCGCATAAGTGAAAATTCCAGCCACAATGGGGTCAAACCCAGCCACAAAGGATTAAACTCAGCCACATAGGGTTCAAACCCATCCAAAAAGGGTTCAAACCCAGCCACAAAGTGGTCAAACCCAGCCAAATAAGGGTCAAACCCAGACATATTGGAGTCAAACCCAGCCGCATAAGTGTCAATCCCAGCCACAATGGGGTCAAACCCAGCCACAAAGGATTAACCTCAGCCACAAAGGGTTCAAACTCAGCCACAAAGGGTTCAAACCCATCCAAAAAGTGGTCAAACCCAGCCACAAAGGGGTCAAACCCAGCCACATCAGGGTCAACCCCCGCCACAATGGGGTCAAACCCAGCCACCAGGTATAATACTCAGCCACATAAGGTTCAAACCAATCCAGAAAGGGGTCGAAACCCAGCCACAAAGGGGTCAAACCCAGCCAGATCAGTGTCAAGCCCAGCCACATAGGGGTCAAACCCAGCCACATAGAGTTCAAACCCACCGACATAAGGGTCAAACCCAGACATATTGGGGTGAAACCCAGCCGCATAAGTGTCAATCCCAGCCACAATGGGGTCAAGCCCAGCCACATAGGGATCAAACCCAGCCACATAGAGTTCAAACGCACCGACATAGGGTTCAAAACCATCCAAAAAGGGTTCAAACCCAGCCACAGAGGATTAAACTCAGCCACATAGGATTCAAACCCATCCAAAAAGGGGTCAAACCCAGCCACAAAGGGGTCAAACCCAGCCACATCAGGGTCAACCCCAGCCACAATGGTGTCAAACCCAGCCACGATGGATTATACTCAGCCACATAGGGTTCAAACCCATCCAAAAAAGGGGTCAAACCCAGCCAAAAAGGGGTCAAACCCAGCCACATCAGGGTCAAACCCAGCCACAAAGGGGTCAAACCCAGCCACAAAGGGGTCAAACCCAGCCACATCAGGGTCAAGCCCAGCCACAATGGTGTCAAACCCAGCCACGATGGATTATACTCAGCCACATAGGGTTCAGACCTATCCAAAAAGAGGTCAAACCCAGCCACACAGGATTAAACTCAGCCACATAGGGTTCAAACCCATCCAAAAAGGGGTCAAACCCAGCCACAAAGGGGTCAAACCCAGCCACATCAGCGTCAACCCCAGCCAAAATGGTGTCAAACCCAGCCACGATGGATTATACTCAGCCAAATAGGGTTCAGACCCATCCAAAAAGAGGTCAAACCCAGCCACAAAGGGGTCAAACCCAGCCACATCAGGGTCAACCCCAGCCACATAGGGGTCAAACCCGGCCACATAGAGTACAGAATAAGCCACTTGGGGTTCAAACTCAGTTATATAGGGTTCAAACCCATCCAAAAAGGGGTCGAAATACAGCCACAAAGGGATCAACCCCAGCCACAATGGGGTCAAACCCAGCCACAAAGGATTAAACTCAGCCACATAGGGTTCAAATCCATCCAAAAAGGGTTCAAACCCAGCCACAAAGTGGTTAAACCCAGCCAAATAAGGGTCAAACCCAGACATATTGGAGTCAAACCCAGCCGCATAAGTGTCAATCCCACCCACAATGGGGTCAAACCCAGCCACAAAATGGTCAAACCCAGCCACATAAGGGTCAAACACAGACATATTGGAGTCAAATCCAGCCGCATAAGTGTCAATCCCAGCCACAATGGGGTCAAACCCAGCCACAAAGGATTAAACTCAGCCACATAGGGTTCAAACCCATCCAAAAAGGGGTCAAACCCAGCCACAAAGGGGTCAAACCCAGCCACATCAGGGTCAACCCCCGCCACAATGGGGTCAAACCCAGCCACCAAGTGTAATACTCAGCCACATAAGGTTCAAACCCATCCAGAAAGGGGTCGAAACCCAGCCACAAAGGGGTCAAACCCAGCCAGATCAGGGTCAAGCCCAGCCACCTAGGGGTCAAACCCAGCCACATCGAGTTCAAACCCACCGACATAAGGGTCAAACCCAGACATATTGGGGTCAAACCCAGCCGCATAATTGTCAATCCCAGCCACAATGGGGTCAAACCCAGCCACACAGGATTAAACTCAGCCACATAGGGTTCAAACCCATCCAAAAAGGGGTCAAACCCAGCCACAAAGTGGTCAAACCCAGCCAAATAAGGGTCAAACCCAGACATATTGGAGTCAAACCCAGCCGCATAAGTGTCAATCACACCCACAATGGGGTCAAACCCAGCCACAAAGTGGTCAAACCCAGCCACATAAGGGTCAAACCCAGACATATTGGAGTCAAACCCAGACGCATAAGTGTCAATCCCAGCCACAATGGGGTCAAACCCAGCCACAAAGGTTAAACTCAGCCACATAGGGTTCAAACCCATCCAAAAAGGGTTCAAACCCAGCCACAAAGGGGTCAAACCCAGCCACATCAGGGTCAATCCCCGCCACAATGGGGTCAAACCCAGCCACCAAGTATAATACTCAGCCACATAAGGTTCAAACCCATCCAGAAAGGGGTCGAAACCCAGCCACAAAGGGGTCAAACTCAGCCAGATCAGGGTCAAGCGCAGCCACATAGGGGTCAAACCCAGCCACATAGAGTTCAAACCCACCGACATAAGGGTCAAACCCAGACATATTGGGGTCAAACCCAGCCGCATAAGTGTCAATCCCAGCCACAATGGGGTCAAACCCAGCCACACAGGATTAAACTCAGCCACATAGGGTTCAAACCCATCCAAAAAGAGGTCAAACCCAGCCACAAAGGGGTCAAACCCAGCCACATCAGGGTCAACCCCAGCCACATAGGGGTAAAACCCGGCCACATAGAGTACAGAATAAGCCTCTTGGGGTTCAAACTCAGTTATATAGGGTTCAAACCCATCCAAAAAGGGGTCGAAATAAAGCCACAAAGGGGTCAACCCCAGCCACAATGGGGTCAAACCCAGCCACAAAGGATTAAACTCAGCCACATAGGGTTGAAACCCATCCAAAAAGGGGTCAAACCCAGCCAAAATGGGGTCAAACCCAGCCATATACTCGTCAAACTCAACCACAAAGAGTTCAAACCCAGCCACATAGGGTTCAAACCCAGCCAAATAAGGGTCATACCCAGACGTATTGGAGTCAAACCCAGCCGCATAAGTGTCAATCCCAGCCACAATGGGGTCAAACCCAGCCACAAAGTGGTCAAACCCAGCCACATAAGGGTCAAACCCAGACATATTGGAGTCAAACCCAGCCGCATAAGTGTCAATCCCAGCCACAATGGGGTCAAACCCAGCCACAAAGGATTAAACCCACCGACATAAGGGTCAAACCCAGCCACACAGGATTAAACTCAGCCACATAGGGTTCAAACCCAGCCACAAAGGGGTCAAACCCAGCCACATCAGGGTCAACCCCCGCCACAATGGGGTCAAACCCAGCCACCAAGTATAATACTCAGCCACATAAGGTTCAAACCCAGCCACAAAGGGGTCAAACCCAGCCACATCAGGGTCAAGCCCAGCCACAATGGGGTCAAACCCAGCCACAAAGTATAATACTCAGCCACATAGGTTTCAAACCCATCCAAAAAGGGGTCGAAACACAGCCACAAAGGGGTCAAACCCACTAACATCAGGGTCAAGCCCAGCCACATAGGGATCAAACCCGGCCACATAGAGTTCAAACGCACCGACATAGGGTTCAAAACCATCCAAAAAGGGTTCAAACCCAGCCACGATTGATTATACTCAGCCACATAGGGTTCAAACCCATCCAAAAAGGGTTCAAACCCAGCCACAAAGGGGTGAAACCCAGCCACATCAGGGTCAACCCCAGCCACAATGGGGTCAAACCCAGCCACAAAGGATTAAACTCAGCCACATAGGGTTCAAACCCATCCAAAAAGGGTTCAAACCCAGCCACAAAGTGGTCAAACCCAGCCAAATAAGGGTCAAACCCAGACATATTGGAGTCAAACCCAGCCGCATAAGTGTCAATCCCACCCACATGGGGGTCAAACCAAGCCACAAAGTGGTCAAACCCAGCCACATAAGGGTCAAACCCAGACATATTGGAGTCAAACCCAGCCGCATAAGTGAAAATTCCAGCCACAATGGGGTCAAACCCAGCCACAAAGGATTAAACTCAGCCACATAGGGTTCAAACCCATCCAAAAAGGGTTCAAACCCAGCCACAAAGTGGTCAAACCCATTCAAATGAGGGTCAAACCCAGACATATTGGAGTCAAACCCAGCCGCATAAGTGTCAATCCCACCCACAATGGGGTCAAACCCAGCCACAAAGTGGTCAAACCCAGCCACATAAGGGTCAAACCCAGACATATTGGAGTCAAACCCAGCCGCATAAGTGTCAATCCCAGCCACAATGGGGTCAAACCCAGCCACAAAGGATTAAACTCAGCCACATAGGGTTCAAACCCATCCAAAAAGGGGTCAAACCCAGCCACAAAGGGGTCAAACCCAGCCACATCAGGGTCAACCCCCGCCACAATGGGGTCAAACCCAGCCACCAAGTATAATACTCAGCCACATAAGGTTCAAACCCATCCAGAAAGGGGTCGAAACCCAGCCACAAAGGGGTCAAACCCAGCCACGATGGATTATACTCAGCCACATAGGGTTCAAACCCATCCAAAAAAGGGGTCAAACCCAGCCAAAAAGGGGTCAAACCCAGCCACATCAGGGTCAAACCCAGCCACAAAGGGGTCAAACCCAGCCATTGAGGATTATACTCAGCCACATAGGGTTCAAACCCATCCAAAAAGGGGTCAAATCCAGCCACAAAGGGGTCAAACCCAGCAACATCAGGGTCAAGCCCAGCCACATAGGGGTCAAACCCGGCCACATAGAGTTCAAACCCACCGACATAAGGGTCAAACCCAGACATATTGGGGTCAAACCCAGCCGCATAATTGTCAATCCCAGCCACAATGGGGTCAAACCCAGCCACACAGGATTAAACTCAGCCACATAGGGTTCAAACCCATCCAAAAAGGGGTCAAACCCAGCCACAAAGTGGTCAAACCCAGCCAAATAAGGGTCAAACCCAGACATATTGGAGTCAAACCCAGCCGCATAAGTGTCAATCACACCCACAATGGGGTCAAACCCAGGCACAAAGTGGTCAAACTCAGCCACATAAGGGTCAAACCCAGACATATTGGAGTCAAACCCAGCCGCATAAGTGTCAATCCCAGCCACAATGGGGTCAAACCCAGCCACAAAGGATTAAACTCAGCCACATAGGGTTCAAACCCATCCAAAAAGGGTTCAAACCCAGCCACAAAGGGGTCAAACCCAGCCACATCAGGGTCAATCCCCGCCACAATGGGGTCAAACCCAGCCACCAAGTATAATACTCAGCCACATAAGGTTCAAACCCATCCAGAAAGGGGTCGAAACCCAGCCACAAAGGGGTCAAACTCAGCCAGATCAGGGTCAAGCGCAGCCAAAAAGGGGTCAAACCCAGCCACATAGAGTTCAAACCCACCGACATAAGGGTCAAACCCAGACATATTGGGGTCAAACCCAGCCGCATAAGTGTCAATCCCAGCCACAATGGGGTCAAACCCAGCCACACAGGATTAAACTCAGCCACATAGGGTTCAAACCCATCCAAAAAGAGGTCAAACCCAGCCACAAAGGGGTCAAACCCAGCCACATCAGGGTCAACCCCAGCCACATAGGGGTAAAGCCCGGCCACATAGAGTACAGAATAAGCCACTTGGGGTTCAAACTCAGTTATATAGGGTTCAAACCCATCCAAAAAGGGGTCGAAATACAGCCACAAAGGGGTCAAACCCAGCCAAAATGGGGTCAAACCCAGCCATATACTCGTCAAACTCAACCACAAAGTGGTCAATCCCAGCCACAAAGAGTTCAAACCCAGCCACATAGGGTTCAAACCCAGCCAAATAAGGGTCATACCCAGACGTGTTGGAGTCAAACCCAGCCGCATAAGTGTCAATCCCAGCCACAATGGGGTCAAACCCAGCCACAAAGTGGTCAAACCCAGCCACATAAGGGTCAAACCCAGACATATTGGAGTCAAACCCAGCCGCATAAGTGTCAATCCCAGCCACAATGGGGTCAAACCCAGCCACATAGAGTTCAAACCCACCGACATAAGGGTCAAACACAGACATATTGGGGCCAAACCCAGCCACAAAGGGGTCAAACCCAGCCACATCAGGGTCAACCCCCGCCACAATGGGGTCAAACCCAGCCACCAAGTATAATACTCAGCCACATAAGGTTCAAACCCAGCCACAAAGGGGTCAAACCCAGCCACATCAGGGTCAAGCCCAGCCATAATGGGGTCAAACCCAGCCACAAAGTATAATACTCAGCCACATAGGTTTCAAACCCATCCAAAAAGGGGTCGAAACACAGCCACAAAGGGGTCAAACCCAGCAACATCAGGGTCAAGCCCAGCCACATAGGGATCAAACCCGGCCACATAGAGTTCAAACGCACCGACATAGGGTTCAAAACCATCCAAAAAGGGTTCAAACCCAGCCACAAAGGATTATACTCAGCCACATAGGGTTCAAACCCATCCAAAAAGGGTTCAAACCCAGCCACAAAGGGGTCAAACCCAGCCACATCAGGGTCAACCCCCGCCACAATGGGGTCAAACCCAGCCACCAAGTAGAATACTCAGCCACATAAGGTTCAAACCCATCCAGAAAGGGGTCGAAACCCAGCCACAAAGGGGTCAAACCCAGCCAGATCAGGGTCAACCCCAGCCACAATGGTGTCAAACCCAGCCACGATGGATTATACTCAGCCACATAGTGTTAAAACCCATCCAAAAAAGGGGTCAAACCCAGCCAAAAAGGGGTCAAACCCAGCCACATCAGGGTCAAACCCAGCCACAAAGTGGTCAAACCCAGCCATTGAGGATTATACTCAGCCACATAGGGTTCAAACCCATACAAAAAGGGGTCAAACCCAGCCACAAAGGGGTCAAACCAAGCCACATCAGGGTCAAGCCCAGCCACATAGGGGTCAAACCCAGCCACATCAGGGTCAAGCCTTGCCACATAGGGGTCCAACCCGGCGACATAGAGTTCAAACGCACCGACATAGGGTTCAAACCCATCCAAAAAGGGGTAACAACCAGCCACAAAGGGGTCAAAGCAGGCCACAACAGGGTCAACCCCCGCCACAATGGGGTCAAACCCAGCCACAAATTATAATACTCAGCCACATAGGGTTCAAACCCATCCAAAAAGGGGTCGGAACACAGCCACAAAGGGGTCAAACCCAGCCACATCAGGGTCAAGCCCAGCCACAAAGGATTATACTCAGCCACATAGGGTTCAAACCCATCCAAAAAGGGTTCAAACCCAGCCACAAAGGGTCAAACCCAGCCACATAAGGGTCAAACCCAGACATATTGGAGTCAAACCCAGCCGCATAAGTGTCAATCCCAGCCACAATGGGGTCAAACCCAGCCACAAAGTGGTCAAACCCAGCCACATAAGGGTCAAACCCAGACATATTGGAGTCAATCCCAGCCGCATAAGTGTCAATCCCACCCACAATGGGGTCAAACCCAGCCACATAGAGTTCAAACCCACCGACATAAGGGTCAAACCCAGACATATTGGGGTCAAACCCAGCCGCATAGGTGTCAATCCCAGCCACAATGGGGTCAATCCCAGCAACACAGGATTAAACTCAGCCACTTAGGGTTCAAACCCATCCAAAAAGGGGCCAAACCCAGCCACAAAGGGGTCAAACCCAGCCACATCAGGGTCCACCCCCGCCACAATGGGGTCAAACCCAGCCACCAAGTATAATACTCAGCCACATAAGGTTCAAACCCAGCCACAAAGGGGTCAAACCCAGCCACATCAGGGTCAAGCCCAGCCACAATGGGGTCAAACCCAGCCACAAAGTATAATACTCAGCCACATAGGTTTCAAACCCATCCAAAAAGGGGTCGAAACACAGCCACAAAGGGGTCAAACCCAGCAACATCAGGGTCAAGCCCAGCCACATAGGGATCAAACCCGGCCACATAGAGTTCAAACGCACCGACATAGGGTTCAAAACCATCCAAAAAGGGTTCAAACCCAGCCACAAAGGATTATACTCAGCCACATAGGGTTCAAACCCATCCAAAAAGGGTTCAAACCCAGCCACAAAGGGGTCAAACCCAGCCACATCAGGGTCAAGCCCAGCCACAATGGGGTCAAACCCAGCCACAAAGTATAATACTCAGCCACATAGGTTTCAAACCCATCCAAAAAGGGTTCAAACCCAGCAACAAAGGGGTCAAACCCAGCCACATCAGGCTCAAGCCCAGCCACAATGGGGTCAAACCCAGCCACAAAGTATAATACTCAGCCACATAGGTTTCAAACCCATCCAAAAAGGGGTCGAAACACAGCCACAAAGGGGTCAAACCCAGCAACATCAGGGTCAAGCCCAGCCACATAGGGATCAAACCCGGCCACATAGAGTTCAAACGCACCGACATAGGGTTCAAACCCATCCAAAAAGGGGTCAAACCCAGCCACAAAAGGGTCAAACCCAGCCACATCAGGGTCAACCCCCGCCACAATGGGGTCAAACCCAGCCACCAAGTATAATACTCAGCCACATAAGGTTCAAACCCATCCAGAAAGGGGTCGAAACCCAGCCACAAAGGGGTCAAACCCAGCCACGATGGATTATACTCAGCCACATAGGGTTCAAACCCATCCAAAAAAGGGGTCAAACCCAGCCAAAAAGGGGTCAAACCCAGCCACATAAGGGTCAAACCCAGCCATTGAGGATTATACTCAGCCACATAGGGTTCAAACCCATCCAAAAAGGGGTCAAATCCAGCCACAAAGGGGTCAAACCCAGCCACATCAGGAACAAGCCCAGCCACATACGGGTCAAACCCGGCCACATAGAGTTGAAACGCACCGACATAGGGTTCAAACCCATCCAAAAAGGGGTAAAACCCAGCCACAAAGGGGTCAAACCCAGCCATATCAGGGTCAACCCCAGCCACAATGGGGTCAAACCCAGCCACAAAGGATTATACTCAGCCACATAGGGTTCAAAACCATCCAAAAAGGGTTCAAACCCAGCCATAAAGTGGTCAACCCCAGCCACAATGGGGTCAAACCCAGCCACAAAGGATTAATCTCAGCCACATAGGGTTGAAACCCATCCAAAAAGGGGTCAAACCCAGCCAAAATGGGGTCAAACCCAGCCATATACTCGTCAAACTCAACCACAAAGTGGTCAATCCCAGCCACAAAGAGTTCAAACCCAGCCACATAGGGTTCAAACCCAGCCAAATAAGGGTCATACCGAGACGTATTGGAGTCAAACCCAGCCACATAAGTGTCAATCCCAGCCACAATGGGGTCAAACCCAGCCACATAGAGTTCAAACCCACCGACATAAGGGTCAAACCCAGACATATTGGTGTCAAACCCAGCCGCATAAGTGTCAATCCCAGCCACAATGGGGTCAAACCCAGCCACACAGGATTAAACTCAGCCACATAGGGTTCAAACCCAGCCACAAAGGGGTCAAACCCAGCCACATCAGGGTCAACCCCCGCCACAATGGGGTCAAACCCAGCCACCAAGTATAATACTCAGCCACATAAGGTTCAAACCCAGCCACAAAGGGGTCAAACCCAGCCACATCAGGGTCAAGCCCAGCCACAATGGGGTCAAACCCAGCCACAAAGTATAATACTCAGCCACATAGGTTTCAAACCCATCCAAAAAGGGGTCGAAACACAGCCACAAAGGGGTCAAACCCAGCAACATCAGGGTCAAGCCCAGCCACATAGGGATCAAACCCGGCCACATAGAGTTCAAACGCACCGACATAGGGTTCAAAACCATCCAAAAAGGGTTCAAACCCAGCCACAAAGGATTATACTCAGCCACATAGGGTTCAAACCCATCCAAAAAGGGTTCAAACCCAGCCACAAAGGGGTCAAACCCAGCCACATCAGGGTCAAGCCCAGCCACAATGGGGTCAAACCCAGCCACAAAGTATAATACTCAGCCACATATGTTTCCAACCCATCCAAAAAGGGGTTGAAACACAGCCACAAAGGGGTCAAACCCAGCAACATCAGGGTCAAGCCCAGCCACATAGGGATCAAACCCGGCCACATAGAGTTCAAACGCACCGACATAGGGTTCAAAACCATCCAAAAAGGGTTCAAACCCAGCTACAAAGGATTATACTCAGCCACATAGGGTTCAAACCCATCCAAAAAGGGTTCAAACCCAGCCACAAAGGGGTCAAACCCAGCCACATCAGGGTCAACCCCAGCCACAATGGGGTCAAACCCAGCCACAAAGGATTAAACTCAGCCACATAGGGTTCAAACCCATCCAAAAAGGGTTCAAACCCAGCCACAAAGTGGTCAAACCCAGCCAAATAAGGGTCAAACCCAGACATATTGGAGTCAAACCCAGCCGCATAAGTGTCAATCCCACCCACAATGGGGTCAAAGCCAGCCACAAAGTGGTCAAACCCAGCCACATAAGGGTCAAACCCAGACATATTGGAGTCAAACCCAGCCGCATAAGTGTCAATCCTAGCCACAATGGGGTCAAACCCAGCCACAAAGGATTAAACTCAGCCACATAGGGTTCAAACCCATCCAAAAAGGGGTCAAACCCAGCCACAAAGGGGTCAAACCCAGCCACATCAGGGTCAACCCCCGCCACAATGGGGTCAAACCCAGCCACCAAGTATAATACTCAGCCACATAAGGTTCAAACCCATCCAGAAAGGGGTCGAAACCCAGCCACAAAGGGGTCAAACCCAGCCACAATTGATTATACTCAGCCACATAGGGTTCAAACCCATCCAAAAAAGGGGTCAAACCCAGCCAAAAAGGGGTCAAACCCAGCCACATCAGGGTCAAACCCAGCCACAAAGGGGTCAAACCCAGCCATTGAGGATTATACTCAGCCACATAGGGTTCAAACCCATCCAAAAAGGGGTCAAATCCAGCCACAAAGGGGTCAAACCCAGCCACATCAGGAACAAGCCCAGCCACATACGGGTCAAACCCGGCCACATAGAGTTGAAACGCACCGACATAGGGTTCAAACCCATCCAAAAAGGGGTAAAACCCAGCCACAAAGGGGTCAAACCCAGCCATATCAGGGTCAACCCCAGCCACAATGGGGTCAAACCCAGCCACAAAGGATTATACTCAGCCACATAGGGTTCAAAACCATCCAAAAAGGGTTCAAACCCAGCCATAAAGTGGTCAACCCCAGCCACAATGGGGTCAAACCCAGCCACAAAGGATTAATCTCAGCCACATAGGGTTGAAACCCATCCAAAAAGGGGTCAAACCCAGCCAAAATGGGGTCAAACCCAGCCATATACTCGTCAAACTCAACCACAAAGTGGTCAATCCCAGCCACAAAGAGTTCAAACCCAGCCACATAGGGTTCAAACCCAGCCAAATAAGGGTCATACCGAGACGTATTGGAGTCAAACCCAGCCACATAAGTGTCAATCCCAGCCACAATGGGGTCAAACCCAGCCACATAGAGTTCAAACCCACCGACATAAGGGTCAAACCCAGACATATTGGTGTCAAACCCAGCCGCATAAGTGTCAATCCCAGCCACAATGGGGTCAAACCCAGCCACACAGGATTAAACTCAGCCACATAGGGTTCAAACCCAGCCACAAAGGGGTCAAACCCAGCCACATCAGGGTCAACCCCCGCCACAATGGGGTCAAACCCAGCCACCAAGTATAATACTCAGCCACATAAGGTTCAAACCCAGCCACAAAGGGGTCAAACCCAGCCACATCAGGGTCAAGCCCAGCCACAATGGGGTCAAACCCAGCCACAAAGTATAATACTCAGCCACATAGGTTTCAAACCCATCCAAAAAGGGGTCGAAACACAGCCACAAAGGGGTCAAACCCAGCAACATCAGGGTCAAGCCCAGCCACATAGGGATCAAACCCGGCCACATAGAGTTCAAACGCACCGACATAGGGTTCAAACCCATCCAAAAAGGGGTCAAACCCAGCCACAAAAGGGTCAAACCCAGCCACATCAGGGTCAACCCCCGCCACAATGGGGTCAAACCCAGCCACCAAGTATAATACTCAGCCACATAAGGTTCAAACCCATCCAGAAAGGGGTCGAAACCCAGCCACAAAGGGGTCAAACCCAGCCACGATGGATTATACTCAGCCACATAGGGTTCAAACCCATCCAAAAAAGGGGTCAAACCCAGCCAAAAAGGGGTCAAACCCAGCCACATAAGGGTCAAACCCAGCCATTGAGGATTATACTCAGCCACATAGGGTTCAAACCCATCCAAAAAGGGGTCAAATCCAGCCACAAAGGGGTCAAACCCAGCCACATCAGGAACAAGCCCAGCCACATACGGGTCAAACCCGGCCACATAGAGTTGAAACGCACCGACATAGGGTTCAAACCCATCCAAAAAGGGGTAAAACCCAGCCACAAAGGGGTCAAACCCAGCCATATCAGGGTCAACCCCAGCCACAATGGGGTCAAACCCAGCCACAAAGGATTATACTCAGCCACATAGGGTTCAAAACCATCCAAAAAGGGTTCAAACCCAGCCACAAAGGGGTCAACCCCAGCCACAATGGGGTCAAACCCAGCCACAAAGGATTAATCTCAGCCACATAGGGTTGAAACCCATCCAAAAAGGGGTCAAACCCAGCCAAAATGGGGTCAAACCCAGCCATATACTCGTCAAACTCAACCACAAAGTGGTCAATCCCAGCCACAAAGAGTTCAAACCCAGCCACATAGGGTTCAAACCCAGCCAAATAAGGGTCATACCGATACGTATTGGAGTCAATCCCAGCCACATAAGGGTCAAACCCAGACATATTGGAGTCAAACCCAGCCGCATAAGTGTCAATCCCAGCCACAATGGGGTCAAACCCAGCCACATAGAGTTCAAACCCACCGACATAAGGGTCAAACCCAGACATATTGGGGTCAAACCCAGCCGCATAAGTGTCAATCCCAGCCACAATGGGGTCAAACCCAGCCACACAGGATTAAACTCAGCCACATAGGGTTCAAACCCATCCGAAAAGGGGCCAAACCCAGCCACAAAAGGGTCAAACCCAGCCACATCAGGGTCAACCCCCGCCACAATGGGGTCAAACCCAGCCACCAAGTATAATACTCAGCCACATAAGGTTCAAACCCAGCCACAAAGGGGTCAAACCCAGCCACATCAGGGTCAAGCCCAGCCACAATGGGGTCAAACCCAGCCACAAAGTATGATACTCAGCCACATAGGTTTCAAACCCATCCAAAAAGGGGTTGAAACACAGCCACAAAGGGGTCAAACCCAGCAACATCAGGGTCAAGCCCAGCCACATAGGGATCAAACCCGGCCACATAGAGTTCAAACGCACCGACATAGGGTTCAAAACCATCCAAAAAGGGTTCAAACCCAGCTACAAAGGATTATACTCAGCCACATAGGGTTCAAACCCATCCAAAAAGGGTTCAAACCCAGCCACAAAGGGGTCAAACCCAGCCACATCAGGGTCAACCCCAGCCACAATGGGGTCAAACCCAGCCACAAAGGATTAAACTCAGCCACATAGGGTTCAAACCCATCCCAAAAGGGTTCAAACCCAGCCACAAAGTGGTCAAACCCAGCCAAATAAGGGTCAAACCCAGACATATTGGAGTCAAACCCAGCCGCATAAGTGTCAATCCCACCCACAATGGGGTCAAACCCAGCCACAAAGTGGTCAAACCCAGCCACATAAGGGTCAAACCCAGACATATTGGAGTCAAACCCAGCCGCATAAGTGTCAATCCCAGCCACAATGGGGTCAAACCCAGCCACAAAGGATTAAACTCAGCCACATAGGGTTCAAACCCATCCAAAAAGGGGTCAAACCCAGCCACAAAGGGGTCAAACCCAGCCACATCAGGGTCAACCCCCGCCCCAATGGGGTCAAACCCAGCCACCAAGTATAATACTCAGCCACATAAGGTTCAAACCCATCCAGAAAGGGGTCAAACCCAGCCACATCAGGGTCAAGCCCAGCCACAATGGGGTCAAACCCAGCCACAAAGTATGATACTCAGCCACATAGGTTTCAAACCCATCCAAAAAGGGGTTGAAACACAGCCACAAAGGGGTCAAACCCAGCAACATCAGGGTCAAGCCCAGCCACATAGGGATCAAACCCGGCCACATAGAGTTCAAACGCACCGACATAGGGTTCAAAACCATCCAAAAAGGGTTCAAACCCAGCTACAAAGGATTATACTCAGCCACATAGGGTTCAAACCCATCCAAAAAGGGTTCAAACCCAGCCACAAAGGGGTCAAACCCAGCCACATCAGGGTCAACCCCAGCCACAATGGGGTCAAACCCAGCCACAAAGGATTAAACTCAGCCACATAGGGTTCAAACCCATCCCAAAAGGGTTCAAACCCAGCCACAAAGTGGTCAAACCCAGCCAAATAAGGGTCAAACCCAGACATATTGGAGTCAAACCCAGCCGCATAAGTGTCAATCCCACCCACAATGGGGTCAAACCCAGCCACAAAGTGGTCAAACCCAGCCACATAAGGGTCAAACCCAGACATATTGGAGTCAAACCCAGCCGCATAAGTGTCAATCCCAGCCACAATGGGGTCAAACCCAGCCACAAAGGATTAAACTCAGCCACATAGGGTTCAAACCCATCCAAAAAGGGGTCAAACCCAGCCACAAAGGGGTCAAACCCAGCCACATCAGGGTCAACCCCCGCCCCAATGGGGTCAAACCCAGCCACCAAGTATAATACTCAGCCACATAAGGTTCAAACCCATCCAGAAAGGGGTCGAAACCCAGCCACAAAGGGGTCAAACCCAGCCACGATTGATTATACTCAGCCACATAGGGTTCAAACCCATCCAAAAAAGGGGTCAAACCCAGCCAAAAAGGGGTCAAACCCAGCCACATCATGGTCAAACCCAGCCACAAAGGGGTCAAACCCAGCCATTGAGGATTATACTCAGCCACATAGGGTTCAAACCCATCCAAAAAGGGGTCAAATCCAGCCACAAAGGGGTCAAACCCAGCCACATCAGGAACAAGCCCAGCCACATACGGGTCAAACCCGGCCACATAGAGTTGAAACGCACCGACATAGGGTTCAAACCCATCCAAAAAGGGGTAAAACCCAGCCACAAAGGGGTCAAACCCAGCCATATCAGGGTCAACCCCAGCCACAATGGGGTCAAACCCAGCCACAAAGGATTATACTCAGCCACATAGGGTTCAAAACCATCCAAAAAGGGTTCAAACCCAGCCATAAAGTGGTCAACCCCAGCCACAATGGGGTCAAACCCAGCCACAAAGGATTAATCTCAGCCACATAGGGTTGAAACCCATCCAAAAAGGGGTCAAACCCAGCCAAAATGGGGTCAAACCCAGCCATATACTCGTCAAACTCAACCACAAAGTGGTCAATCCCAGCCACAAAGAGTTCAAACCCAGCCACATAGGGTTCAAACCCAGCCAAATAAGGGTCATACCGAGACGTATTGGAGTCAAACCCAGCCACATAAGTGTCAATCCCAGCCACAATGGGGTGAAACCCAGCCACAAAGTGGTCAAACCCAGCCACATAAGGGTCAAACCCAGACATATTGGAGTCAAACCCAGCCGCATAAGTGTCAATCCCAGCCACAATGGGGTCAAACCCAGCCACATAGAGTTCAAACCCACCGACATAAGGGTCAAACCCAGACATATTGGGGTCAAACCCAGCCGCATAAGTGTCAATCCCAGCCACAATGGGGTCAAACCCAGCCACACAGGATTAAACTCAGCCACATAGGGTTCAAACCCAGCCACAAAGGGGTCAAACCCAGCCACATCAGGGTCAACCCCCGCCACAATGGGGTCAAACCCAGCCACCAAGTATAATACTCAGCCACATAAGGTTCAAACCCAGCCACAAAGGGGTCAAACCCAGCCACATCAGGGTCAAGCCCAGCCACAATGGGGTCAAACCCAGCCACAAAGTATAATACTCAGCCACATAGGTTTCAAACCCATCCAAAAAGGGGTCGAAACACAGCCACAAAGGGGTCAAACCCAGCAACATCAGGGTCAAGCCCAGCCACATAGGGATCAAACCCGGCCACATAGAGTTCAAACGCACCGACATAGGGTTCAAAACCATCCAAAAAGGGTTCAAACCCAGCCACAAAGGATTATACTCAGCCACATAGGGTTCAAACCCATCCAAAAAGGGTTCAAACCCAGCCACAAAGGGGTCAAACCCAGCCACATCAGGGTCAAGCCCAGCCACAATGGGGTCAAACCCAGCCACAAAGTATAATACTCAGCCACATATGTTTCCAACCCATCCAAAAAGGGGTTGAAACACAGCCACAAAGGGGTCAAACCCAGCAACATCAGGGTCAAGCCCAGCCACATAGGGATCAAACCCGGCCACATAGAGTTCAAACGCACCGACATAGGGTTCAAAACCATCCAAAAAGGGTTCAAACCCAGCTACAAAGGATTATACTCAGCCACATAGGGTTCAAACCCATCCAAAAAGGGTTCAAACCCAGCCACAAAGGGGTCAAACCCAGCCACATCAGGGTCAACCCCAGCCACAATGGGGTCAAACCCAGCCACAAAGGATTAAACTCAGCCACATAGGGTTCAAACCCATCCAAAAAGGGTTCAAACCCAGCCACAAAGTGGTCAAACCCAGCCAAATAAGGGTCAAACCCAGACATATTGGAGTCAAACCCAGCCGCATAAGTGTCAATCCCACCCACAATGGGGTCAAACCCAGCCACAAAGTGGTCAAACCCAGCCACATAAGGGTCAAACCCAGACATATTGGAGTCAAACCCAGCCGCATAAGTGTCAATCCTAGCCACAATGGGGTCAAACCCAGCCACAAAGGATTAAACTCAGCCACATAGGGTTCAAACCCATCCAAAAAGGGGTCAAACCCAGCCACAAAGGGGTCAAACCCAGCCACATCAGGGTCAACCCCCGCCACAATGGGGTCAAACCCAGCCACCAAGTATAATACTCAGCCACATAAGGTTCAAACCCATCCAGAAAGGGGTCGAAACCCAGCCACAAAGGGGTCAAACCCAGCCACAATTGATTATACTCAGCCACATAGGGTTCAAACCCATCCAAAAAAGGGGTCAAACCCAGCCACATCAGGGTCAAACCCAGCCACAAAGGGGTCAAACCCAGCCATTGAGGATTATACTCAGCCACATAGGGTTCAAACCCATCCAAAAAGGGGTCAAATCCAGCCACAAAGGGGTCAAACCCAGCCACATCAGGAACAAGCCCAGCCACATACGGGTCAAACCCGGCCACATAGAGTTGAAACGCACCGACATAGGGTTCAAACCCATCCAAAAAGGGGTAAAACCCAGCCACAAAGGGGTCAAACCCAGCCATATCAGGGTCAACCCCAGCCACAATGGGGTCAAACCCAGCCACAAAGGATTATACTCAGCCACATAGGGTTCAAAACCATCCAAAAAGGGTTCAAACCCAGCCATAAAGTGGTCAACCCCAGCCACAATGGGGTCAAACCCAGCCACAAAGGATTAATCTCAGCCACATAGGGTTGAAACCCATCCAAAAAGGGGTCAAACCCAGCCAAAATGGGGTCAAACCCAGCCATATACTCGTCAAACTCAACCACAAAGTGGTCAATCCCAGCCACAAAGAGTTCAAACCCAGCCACATAGGGTTCAAACCCAGCCAAATAAGGGTCATACCGAGACGTATTGGAGTCAAACCCAGCCACATAAGTGTCAATCCCAGCCACAATGGGGTCAAACCCAGCCACATAGAGTTCAAACCCACCGACATAAGGGTCAAACCCAGACATATTGGTGTCAAACCCAGCCGCATAAGTGTCAATCCCAGCCACAATGGGGTCAAACCCAGCCACACAGGATTAAACTCAGCCACATAGGGTTCAAACCCAGCCACAAAGGGGTCAAACCCAGCCACATCAGGGTCAACCCCCGCCACAATGGGGTCAAACCCAGCCACCAAGTATAATACTCAGCCACATAAGGTTCAAACCCAGCCACAAAGGGGTCAAACCCAGCCACATCAGGGTCAAGCCCAGCCACAATGGGGTCAAACCCAGCCACAAAGTATAATACTCAGCCACATAGGTTTCAAACCCATCCAAAAAGGGGTCGAAACACAGCCACAAAGGGGTCAAACCCAGCAACATCAGGGTCAAGCCCAGCCACATAGGGATCAAACCCGGCCACATAGAGTTCAAACGCACCGACATAGGGTTCAAAACCATCCAAAAAGGGTTCAAACCCAGCCACAAAGGATTATACTCAGCCACATAGGGTTCAAACCCATCCAAAAAGGGTTCAAACCCAGCCACAAAGGGGTCAAACCCAGCCACATCAGGGTCAAGCCCAGCCACAATGGGGTCAAACCCAGCCACAAAGTATAATACTCAGCCACATAGGTTTCAAACCCATCCAAAAAGGGGTCGAAACACAGCCACAAAGGGGTCAAACCCAGCAACATCAGGGTCAAGCCCAGCCACATAGGGATCAAACCCGGCCACATAGAGTTCAAACGCACCGACATAGGGTTCAAAACCATCCAAAAAGGGTTCAAACCCAGCCACAAAGGATTATACTCAGCCACATAGGGTTCAAACCCATCCAAAAAGGGTTCAAACCCAGCCACAAAGGGGTCAAACCCAGCCACATCAGGGTCAACCCCAGCCACAATGGGGTCAAACCCAGCCACAAAGGATTAAACTCAGCCACATAGGGTTCAAACCCATCCAAAAAGGGTTCAAACCCAGCCACAAAGTGGTCAAACCCAGCCAAATAAGGGTCAAACCCAGACATATTGGAGTCAAACCCAGCCGCATAAGTGTCAATCCCACCCACATGGGGGTCAAACCCAGCCACAAAGTGGTCAAACCCAGCCACATAAGGGTCAAACCCAGACATATTGGAGTCAAACCCAGCCGCATAAGTGAAAATTCCAGCCACAATGGGGTCAAACCCAGCCACAAAGGATTAAACTCAGCCACATAGGGTTCAAACCCATCCAAAAAGGGTTCAAACCCAGCCACAAAGTGGTCAAACCCAGCCAAATGAGGGTCAAACCCAGACATATTGGAGTCAAACCCAGCCGCATAAGTGTCAATCCCACCCACAATGGGGTCAAACCCAGCCACAAAGTGGTCAAACCCAGCCACATAAGGGTCAAACCCAGACATATTGGAGTCAAACCCAGCCGCATAAGTGTCAATCCCAGCCACAATGGGGTCAAACCCAGCCACAAAGGATTAAACTCAGCCACATAGGGTTCAAACCCATCCAAAAAGGGGTCAAACCCAGCCACAAAGGGGCAACCCCCGCCACAATGGGGTCAAACCCAGCCACCAAGTATAATACTCAGCCACAAAGGATTAAACTCAGCCACATAGGGTTCAAACCCATCCAAAAAGGGGTCAAACCCAGCCACAAAAGGGTCAAACCCAGCCACATCAGGGTCAACCCCCGCCACAATGGGGTCAAACCCAGCCACCAAGTATAATACTCAGCCACATAAGGTTCAAACCCATCCAGAAAGGGGTCGAAACCCAGCCACAAAGGGGTCAAACCCAGCCACGATGGATTATACTCAGCCACATAGGGTTCAAACCCATCCAAAAAAGGGGTCAAACCCAGCCAAAAAGGGGTCAAACCCAGCCACATCAGGGTCAAACCCAGCCATTGAGGATTATACTCAGCCACATAGGGTTCAAACCCATCCAAAAAGGGGTAAAACCCAGCCACAAAGGGGTCAAACCCAGCCATATCAGGGTCAACCCCAGCCACAATGGGGTCAAACCCAGCCACAAAGGATTATACTCAGCCACATAGGGTTCAAAACCATCCAAAAAGGGTTCAAACCCAGCCACAAAGGGGTCAACCCCAGCCACAATGGGGTCAAACCCAGCCACAAAGGATTATACTCAGCCACATAGGGTTCAAAACCATCCAAAAAGGGTTCAAACCCAGCCACAAAGTGGTCAATCCCAGCCACAAAGAGTTCAAACCCAGCCACATAGGGTTCAAACCCAGCCAAATAAGGGTCATACCCAGACGTATTGGAGTCAATCCCAGCCACATAAGGGTCAAACCCAGACATATTGGAGTCAAACCCAGCCGCATAAGTGTCAATCCCAGCCACAATGGGGTCAAACCCAGCCACATAGAGTTCAAACCCACCGACATAAGGGTCAAACCCAGACATATTGGGGTCAAACCCAGCCGCATAAGTGTCAATCCCAGCCACAATGGGGTCAAACCCAGCCACACAGGATTAAACTCAGCCACATAGGGTTCAAACCCATCCGAAAAGGGGCCAAACCCAGCCACAAAAGGGTCAAACCCAGCCACATCAGGGTCAACCCCCGCCACAATGGGGTCAAACCCAGCCACCAAGTATAATACTCAGCCACATAAGGTTCAAACCCAGCCACAAAGGGGTCAAACCCAGCCACATCAGGGTCAAGCCCAGCCACAATGGGGTCAAACCCAGCCACAAAGTATAATACTCAGCCACATAGGTTTCAAACCCATCCAAAAAGGGGTCGAAACACAGCCACAAAGGGGTCAAACCCAGCAACATCAGGGTCAAGCCCAGCCACATAGGGATCAAACCCGGCCACATAGAGTTCAAACGCACCGACATAGGGTTCAAAACCATCCAAAAAGGGTTCAAACCCAGCTACAAAGGATTATACTCAGCCACATAGGGTTCAAACCCATCCAAAAAGGGTTCAAACCCAGCCACAAAGGGGTCAAACCCAGCCACATCAGGGTCAACCCCAGCCACAATGGGGTCAAACCCAGCCACAAAGGATTAAACTCAGCCACATAGGGTTCAAACCCATCCAAAAAGGGTTCAAACCCAGCCACAAACGGGTCAAACCCAGCCAAATAAGGGTCAAACCCAGACATATTGGAGTCAAACCCAGCCGCATAAGTGTCAATCCCACCCACAATGGGGTCAAACCCAGCCACAAAGTGGTCAAACCCAGCCACATAAGGGTCAAACCCAGACATATTGGAGTCAAACCCAGCCGCATAAGTGTCAATCCCAGCCACAATGGGGTCAAACCCAGCCACAAAGGATTAAACTCAGCCACATAGGGTTCAAACCCATCCAAAAAGGGGTCAAACCCAGCCACAAAGGGGTCAAACCCAGCCACATCAGGGTCAACCCCCGCCACAATGGGGTCAAACCCGGCCACCAAGTATAATACTCAGCCACATAAGGTTCAAACCCATCCAGAAAGGGGTCGAAACCCAGCCACAAAGGGGTCAAACCCAGCCACGATGGATTATACTCAGCCACATAGGGTTCAAACCCATCCAAAAAAGGGGTCAAACCCAGCCAAAAAGGGGTCAAACCCAGCCACATCAGGGTCAAACCCAGCCAAAAAGGGGTCAAACCCAGCCACATCAGGGTCAAACCCAGCCATTGAGGATTATACTCAGCCACATAAGGTTCAAACCCATCCAGAAAGGGGTCGAAACCCAGCCACAAAGGGGTCAAACCCAGCCACAAAGTATAATACTCAGCCACATAGGTTTCAAACCCATCCAAAAAGGGGTCGAAACACAGCCACAAAGGGGTCAAACCCAGCAACATCAGGGTCAAGCCCAGCCACATAGGGATCAAACCCGGCCACATAGAGTTCAAACGCACCGACATAGGGTTCAAAACCATCCAAAAAGGGTTCAAACCCAGCCACAAAGGATTATACTCAGCCACATAGGGTTCAAACCCATCCAAAAAGGGTTCAAACCCAGCCACAAAGGGGTCAAACCCAGCCACATCAGGGTCAAGCCCAGCCACAATGGGGTCAAACCCAGCCACAAAGTATAATACTCAGCCACATAGGTTTCAAACCCATCCAAAAAGGGGTCGAAACACAGCCACAAAGGGGTCAAACCCAGCAACATCAGGGTCAAGCCCAGCCACATAGGGATCAAACCCGGCCACATAGAGTTCAAACGCACCGACATAGGGTTCAAAACCATCCAAAAAGGGTTCAAACCCAGCCACAAAGGATTATACTCAGCCACATAGGGTTCAAACCCATCCAAAAAGGGTTCAAACCCAGCCACAAAGGGGTCAAACCCAGCCACATCAGGGTCAACCCCAGCCACAATGGGGTCAAACCCAGCCACAAAGGATTAAACTCAGCCACATAGGGTTCAAACCCATCCAAAAAGGGTTCAAACCCAGCCACAAAGTGGTCAAACCCAGCCAAATAAGGGTCAAACCCAGACATATTGGAGTCAAACCCAGCCGCATAAGTGTCAATCCCACCCACATGGGGGTCAAACCCAGCCACAAAGTGGTCAAACCCAGCCACATAAGGGTCAAACCCAGACATATTGGAGTCAAACCCAGCCGCATAAGTGAAAATTCCAGCCACAATGGGGTCAAACCCAGCCACAAAGGATTAAACTCAGCCACATAGGGTTCAAACCCATCCAAAAAGGGTTCAAACCCAGCCACAAAGTGGTCAAACCCAGCCAAATGAGGGTCAAACCCAGACATATTGGAGTCAAACCCAGCCGCATAAGTGTCAATCCCACCCACAATGGGGTCAAACCCAGCCACAAAGTGGTCAAACCCAGCCACATAAGGGTCAAACCCAGACATATTGGAGTCAAACCCAGCCGCATAAGTGTCAATCCCAGCCACAATGGGGTCAAACCCAGCCACAAAGGATTAAACTCAGCCACATAGGGTTCAAACCCATCCAAAAAGGGGTCAAACCCAGCCACAAAGGGGCAACCCCCGCCACAATGGGGTCAAACCCAGCCACCAAGTATAATACTCAGCCACAAAGGATTAAACTCAGCCACATAGGGTTCAAACCCATCCAAAAAGGGGTCAAACCCAGCCACAAAAGGGTCAAACCCAGCCACATCAGGGTCAACCCCCGCCACAATGGGGTCAAACCCAGCCACCAAGTATAATACTCAGCCACATAAGGTTCAAACCCATCCAGAAAGGGGTCGAAACCCAGCCACAAAGGGGTCAAACCCAGCCACGATGGATTATACTCAGCCACATAGGGTTCAAACCCATCCAAAAAAGGGGTCAAACCCAGCCAAAAAGGGGTCAAACCCAGCCACATCAGGGTCAAACCCAGCCATTGAGGATTATACTCAGCCACATAGGGTTCAAACCCATCCAAAAAGGGGTAAAACCCAGCCACAAAGGGGTCAAACCCAGCCATATCAGGGTCAACCCCAGCCACAATGGGGTCAAACCCAGCCACAAAGGATTATACTCAGCCACATAGGGTTCAAAACCATCCAAAAAGGGTTCAAACCCAGCCACAAAGGGGTCAACCCCAGCCACAATGGGGTCAAACCCAGCCACAAAGGATTATACTCAGCCACATAGGGTTCAAAACCATCCAAAAAGGGTTCAAACCCAGCCACAAAGTGGTCAATCCCAGCCACAAAGAGTTCAAACCCAGCCACATAG
The DNA here is from genome assembly GCA_037951165.1 of Lophius americanus. Taxonomy (NCBI): domain Eukaryota; kingdom Metazoa; phylum Chordata; class Actinopteri; order Lophiiformes; family Lophiidae; genus Lophius; species Lophius americanus. Next base: position 232,146 of record JBBDHG010000105.1, on the reverse strand, counting down.
GGTTCAAACCCAGCCAAATAAGGGTCATACCCAGACGTATTGGAGTCAATCCCAGCCACATAAGGGTCAAACCCAGACATATTGGAGTCAAACCCAGCCGCATAAGTGTCAATCCCAGCCACAATGGGGTCAAACCCAGCCACATAGAGTTCAAACCCACCGACATAAGGGTCAAACCCAGACATATTGGGGTCAAACCCAGCCGCATAAGTGTCAATCCCAGCCACAATGGGGTCAAACCCAGCCACACAGGATTAAACTCAGCCACATAGGGTTCAAACCCATCCGAAAAGGGGCCAAACCCAGCCACAAAAGGGTCAAACCCAGCCACATCAGGGTCAACCCCCGCCACAATGGGGTCAAACCCAGCCACCAAGTATAATACTCAGCCACATAAGGTTCAAACCCAGCCACAAAGGGGTCAAACCCAGCCACATCAGGGTCAAGCCCAGCCACAATGGGGTCAAACCCAGCCACAAAGTATAATACTCAGCCACATAGGTTTCAAACCCATCCAAAAAGGGGTCGAAACACAGCCACAAAGGGGTCAAACCCAGCAACATCAGGGTCAAGCCCAGCCACATAGGGATCAAACCCGGCCACATAGAGTTCAAACGCACCGACATAGGGTTCAAAACCATCCAAAAAGGGTTCAAACCCAGCTACAAAGGATTATACTCAGCCACATAGGGTTCAAACCCATCCAAAAAGGGTTCAAACCCAGCCACAAAGGGGTCAAACCCAGCCACATCAGGGTCAACCCCAGCCACAATGGGGTCAAACCCAGCCACAAAGGATTAAACTCAGCCACATAGGGTTCAAACCCATCCAAAAAGGGTTCAAACCCAGCCACAAACGGGTCAAACCCAGCCAAATAAGGGTCAAACCCAGACATATTGGAGTCAAACCCAGCCGCATAAGTGTCAATCCCACCCACAATGGGGTCAAACCCAGCCACAAAGTGGTCAAACCCAGCCACATAAGGGTCAAACCCAGACATATTGGAGTCAAACCCAGCCGCATAAGTGTCAATCCCAGCCACAATGGGGTCAAACCCAGCCACAAAGGATTAAACTCAGCCACATAGGGTTCAAACCCATCCAAAAAGGGGTCAAACCCAGCCACAAAGGGGTCAAACCCAGCCACATCAGGGTCAACCCCCGCCACAATGGGGTCAAACCCGGCCACCAAGTATAATACTCAGCCACATAAGGTTCAAACCCATCCAGAAAGGGGTCGAAACCCAGCCACAAAGGGGTCAAACCCAGCCACGATGGATTATACTCAGCCACATAGGGTTCAAACCCATCCAAAAAAGGGGTCAAACCCAGCCAAAAAGGGGTCAAACCCAGCCACATCAGGGTCAAACCCAGCCAAAAAGGGGTCAAACCCAGCCACATCAGGGTCAAACCCAGCCATTGAGGATTATACTCAGCCACATAAGGTTCAAACCCATCCAGAAAGGGGTCGAAACCCAGCCACAAAGGGGTCAAACCCAGCCACGATGGATTATACTCAGCCACATAGGGTTCAAACCCATCCAGAAAGGGGTCGAAACCCAGCCACAAAGGGGTCAAACCCAGCCAGATCAGGGTCAACCCCAGCCACAATGGTGTCAAACCCAGCCACGATGGATTATACTCAGCCACATAGGGTTCAAACCCATCCAAAAAAGGGGTCAAACCCAGCCAAAAAGGGGTCAAGCCCAGCCACATAGGGATCAAACCCAGCCACAAAGGGGTCAAACCCAGCCATTGAGGATTATACTCAGCCAAATAGGGTTCAAACCCATCCAAAAAGGGGTCAAATCCAGCCACAAAGGGCTCAAACCCAGCCACATCAGGGTCAAGCCCAGCCACATAGGAGTCAAACCCGGCCACATAGAGTTGAAACGCACCGACAAGGGGTTCAAACACATCCAAAAAGGGGTAAAACCAAGCCACAAAGGGGTCAAACCCAGCCATATCAGGGTCAACCCCAGCCACAATGGGGTCAAACCCAGCCACAAAGGATTATACTCAGCCACATAGGGTTCAAAACCATCCAAAAAGGGTTCAAACCCAGCCACAAAGGGGTCAACCCCAGCCACAATGGGGTCAAACCTATCCACAAAGGATTAAACTCAGCCACATAGGGTTCAAACCCATCCAAAAAGGGGTCAAACCCAGCCAAAATGGGGTCAAACCCAGCCATATACTCATCAAACTCAACCACAAAGTGGTCAATCCCAGCCACAAAGAGTTAAAACCCAGCCACATAGGGTTCAAACCCAGCCAAATAAGGGTCATACCCAGACATATTGGAGTCAAACCCAGCCGCATAAGTGTCAATCCCAGCCACAATGGGGTCAAACCCAGCCACAAAGTGGTCAAACCCAGCCACATAAGGGTCAAACCCAGACATATTGGAGTCAAACCCAGCCGCATAAGTGTCAATCCCAGCCACAATGGGGTCAAACCCAGCCACATAGAGTTCAAACCCACCGACATAAGGGTCAAACCCAGACATATTGGGGTCAAACCCAGCCGCATAGGTGTCAATCCCAGCCACAATGGGGTCAATCCCAGCAACACAGGATTAAACTCAGCCACATAGGGTTCAAACCCATCCAAAAAGGGGCCAAACCCAGCCACAAAGGGGTCAAACCCAGCCACAAAGTGGTCAAACCCAGCCAAATAAGGGTCAAACCCAGACATATTGGAGTCAAACCCAGCCGCATAAGTGTCAATCCCACCCACAATGGGGTCAAACCCAGCCACAAAGTGGTCAAACCCAGCCACATAAGGGTCAAACCCAGACATATTGGAGTCAAACCCAGCCGCATAAGTGTCAATCCCAGCCACAATGGGGTCAAACCCAGCCACAAAGGATTAAACTCAGCCACATAGGGTTCAAACCCATCCAAAAAGGGGTCAAACCCAGCCACAAAGGGGTCAAACCCAGCCACATCAGGGTCAACCCCCGCCACAATGGGGTCAAACCCAGCCACCAAGTATAATACTCAGCCACATAAGGTTCAAACCCATCCAGAAAGGGGTCGAAACCCAGCCACAAAGGGGTCAAACCCAGCCAGATCAGGGTCAACCCCAGCCACAATGGTGTCAAACCCAGCCACGATGGATTATACTCAGCCACATAGGGTTCAAACCCATCCAAAAAAGGGGTCAAACCCAGCCAAAAAGGGGTCAAGCCCAGCCACATAGGGATCAAACCCAGCCACAAAGGGGTCAAACCCAGCCATTGAGGATTATACTCAGCCAAATAGGGTTCAAACCCATCCAAAAAGGGGTCAAATCCAGCCACAAAGGGGTCAAACCCAGCCACATCAGGGTCAAGCCCAGCCACATAGGAGTCAAACCCGGCCACATAGAGTTGAAACGCACCGACAAGGGGTTCAGACACATCCAAAAAGGGGTAAAACCCAGCCACAAAGGGGTCAAACCCAGCCATATCAGGGTCAACCCCAGCCACAATGGGGTCAAACCCAGCCACAAAGGATTATACTCAGCCACATAGGGTTCAAAACCATCCAAAAAGGGTTCAAACCCAGCCACAAAGGGGTCAACCCCAGCCACAATGGGGTCAAACCTATCCACACAGGATTAAACTCAGCCACATAGGGTTCAAACCCATCCAAATAGGGGTCAAACCCAGCCAAAATGGGGTCAAACCCAGCCATATACTCAGCAAACTCAACCACAAAGTGGTCAATCCCAGCCACAAAGAGTTCAAACCCAGCCACATAGGGTTCAAACCCAGCCAAATAAGGGTCATACCCAGACATATTGGAGTCAAACCCAGCCGCATAAGTGTCAATCCCAGCCACAATGGGGTCAAACCCAGCCACAAAGTGGTCAAACCCAGCCACATAAGGGTCAAACCCAGACATATTGGAGTCAAACCCAGCCACAAAGGATTAAACTCAGCCACATAGGGTTCAAACCCATCCAAAAAGGGGTCAAACCCAGTCACAAAGGGGTTAAACCCAGCCACATCAGGGTCAACCCCCGCCACAATGGGGTCAAACCCAGCCACCAAGTATAATACTCAGCCACATAAGGTTCAAACCCAGCCACAAAGGGGTCAAACCCAGCCACATCAGGGTCAAGCCCAGCCACATAGGGGTCAAACCCAGCCACATAGAGTTCAAACCCACCGACATAAGGGTCAAACCCAGACATATTGGGGTTAAACCCAGCCGCATAAGTGTCAATCCCAGCCACAATGGGGTCAAACCCAGCCACACAGGATTAAACTCAGCCACATAGGGTTCAAACCCGTCCAAAAAGACGTCAAATCCAGCCACAAAGGGGTCAAACCCAGCCACATCAGGGTCAACCCCAGCCACAATGGTGTCAAACCCAGCCACGATGGATTATACTCAGCCACATAGGGTTCAGACCCATCCAAAAAGAGTTCAAACCCAGCCACAAAGGGGTCAAACCCAGCCACATCAGGGTCAACCCCAGCCACATAGGGGTCAAACCCGGCCACATAGAGTACAGAATAAGCCACTTGGGGTTCAAACTCAGTTATATAGGGTTCTAACCCAGCCTGATAGGGTTCAAACCCAGCCAAAATGGGGTTAAACCCAACCATATACTCGTCAAACTCAACCACAAAGTGGTCAATCCCAGCCACAAAGAGTTCAAACCTAGCCACAAAGGGGTCAAACCCAGCCACTGAGGATTATACTCAGCCACATAGGGTTCAAACCCATCCAAAGAGGGGTCAAACCCAGCCACAAAGGGGTCAAACCCAGCCACATCAGGGTCAAGCCCAGCCACATAGGGGTCCAACCCGGCGACATAGAGTTCAAACGCACCGACATAGGGTTCAAACCCATCCAAAAAGGGGTAACAACCAGCCACAAAGGGGTCAAAGCAGGCCACAACAGGGTCAACCCCCGCCACAATGGGGTCAAACCCAGCCACAAATTATAATACTCAGCCACATAGGGTTCAAACCCATCCAAAAAGGTGTCGAAACACAGCCACAAAGGGGTCAAACCCAGCCACATCAGGGTCAAGCCCAGCCACATAGGGATCAAACCCGGCCACATAGAGTTCAAACGCACCGACATAGGGTTCAAAACCATCCAAAAAGGGTTCAAACCCAGCCACAAAGGATTATACTCAGCCACATAGGGTTCAAACCCATCCAAAAAGGGTTCAAACCCAGCCACAAAGGGGTCAAACCCAGCCACATCAGGGTCAACCCCAGCCACAATGGGGTCAAACCCAGCCACAAAGGATTAAACTCAGCCACATAGGGTTCAAACCCATCCAAAAAGGGTTCAAACCCAGCCACAAAGTGGTCAAACCCAGCCAAATAAGGGTCAAACCCAGACATATTGGAGTCAAACCCAGCCGCATAAGTGTCAATCCCACCCACATGGGGGTCAAACCCAGCCACAAAGTGGTCAAACCCAGCCACATAAGGGTCAAACCCAGACATATTGGGGTCAAACCCAGCCGCATAAGTGAAAATTCCAGCCACAATGGGGTCAAACCCAGCCACAAAGGATTAAACTCAGCCACATAGGGTTCAAACCCATCCAAAAAGGGTTCAAACCCAGCCACAAAGTGGTCAAACCCAGCCAAATAAGGGTCAAACCCAGACATATTGGAGTCAAACCCAGCCGCATAAGTGTCAATCCCACCCACATGGGGGTCAAACCCAGCCACAAAGTGGTCAAACCCAGCCACATAAGGGTCAAACCCAGACATATTGGAGTCAAACCCAGCCGCATAAGTGTCAATCCCACCCACAATGGGGTCAAACCCAGCCACATAGAGTTCAAACCCACCGACATAAGGGTCAAACCCAGACATATTGGGGTCAAACCCAGCCGCATAAGTGTCAATCCCAGCCACAATGGGGTCAAACCCAGCCACACAGGATTAAACTCAGCCACATAGGGTTCAAACCCATCCAAAAAGGGGCCAAACCCAGCCACAAAGGGGTCAAACCCAGCCACATCAGGGTCAACGCCCGCCACAATGGGGTCAAACCCAGCCACCAAGTATAATACTCAGCCACATAAGGTTCAAACCCAGCCACAAAGGGGTCAAACCCAGCCACATCAGGGTCAAGCCCAGCCACAATGGGGTCAAACCCAGCCACAAAGTATAATACTCATCCACATAGGTTTCAAACCCATCCAAAAAGGGGTCGAAACACGGCCACAAAGGGGTCAAACCCAGCAACATCAGGGTCAAGCCCAGCCACATAGGGATCAAACCCGGCCACATAGAGTTCAAACGCACCGACATAGGGTTCAAAACCATCCAAAAAGGGTTCAAACCCAGCCACAAAGGATTATACTCAGCCACATAGGGTTCAAACCCATCCAAAAAGGGTTCAAACCCAGCCACAAAGGGGTCAAACCCAGCCACATCAGGGTCAACCCCAGCCACAATGGGGTCAAACCCAGCCACAAAGGATTAAACTCAGCCACATAGGGTTCAAACCCATCCAAAAAGGGTTCAAACCCAGGCACAATGTGGTCAAACCCAGCCAAATAAGGGTCAAACCCAGACATATTGGAGTCAAACCCAGCCGCATAAGTGTCAATCCCACCCACAATGGGGTCAAACCCAGCCACAAAGTGGTCAAACCCAGCCACATAGGGGTCAAACCCAGACATATTGGAGTCAAACCCAGCCGCATAAGTGAAAATTCCAGCCACAATGGGGTCAAACCCAGCCACAAAGGATTAAACTCAGCCACATAGGGTTCAAACCCATCCAAAAAGGGTTCAAACCCAGCCACAAAGTGGTCAAACCCAGCCACATCAGGGTCAACCCCAGCCACATAGGGTTCAAACCCGGCCACATAGAGTACAGAATAAGCCACTTGGGGTTCAAACTCATTTATATAGGGTTCTAACCCAGCCAGATAGGGTTCAAACCCAGCCAAAATGGGGTTAAACCCAACCATATACTCGTCAAACTCAACCAAAAAGTGGTCAATCCCAGCCACAAAGAGTTCAAACCTAGCCACAAAGGGGTCAAACCCAGCCACTGAGGATTATACTCAGCCAAATAGGGTTCAAACCCATCCAAAAAGGGGTCAAACCCAGCCAAAAAGGGGTCAAACCCAGCCACATCAGGGTCAAGCCCAGCCACATAGGGGTCCAACCCGGCGACATAGAGTTCAAACGCACCGACATGGGGTTCAAACCCATCCAAAAAGGGGTAAAAAATAGCCACAAAGGGGTCAAAGCAGGCCACAACAGGGTCAAACCCCGCCACAATGGGGTCAAACCCAGCCACAAATTATAATACTCAGCCATATAGGGTTCAAACCCATCCAAAAAGGGGTCGAAACACAGCCACAAAGGGGTCAAACCCAGCCACATCAGGGTCAAGCCCAGCCACATAGGGATCAAACCCGGCCACATAGAGTTCAAACGCACCGACATAGGGTTCAAAACCATCCAAAAAGGGTTCAAACCCAGCCACAAAGGATTATACTCAGCCATATAGGGTTCAAACCCATCCAAAAAGGGTTCAAACCCAGCCACAAAGGGGTCAAACCCAGCCACATCAGGGTCAACCCCAGCCACAATGGGGTCAAACCCAGCCACAAAGGATTAAACTCAGCCACATAGGGTTCAAACCCATCCAAAAAGGGTTCAAACCCAGCCACAAAGTGGTCAAACCCAGCCAAATAAGGGTCAAACCCAGACATATTGGAGTCAAACCCAGCCGCATAAGTGTCAATCCCACCCACATGGGGGTCAAACCCAGCCACAAAGTGGTCAAACCCAGCCACATAAGGGTCAAACCCAGACATATTGGAGTCAAACCCAGCCGCATAAGTGAAAATTCCAGCCACAATGGGGTCAAACCCAGCCACAAAGGATTAAACTCAGCCACATAGGGTTCAAACCCATCCAAAAAGGGTTCAAACCCAGCCACAAAGTGGTCAAACCCAGCCACATAAGGGTCAAACCCAGACATATTGGAGTCAAACCCAGCCGCATAAGTGAAAATTCCAGCCACAATGGGGTCAAACCCAGCCACAAAGGATTAAACTCAGCCACATAGGGTTCAAACCCATCCAAAAAGGGTTCAAACCCAGCCACAAAGTGGTCAAACCCAGCCAAATAAGGGTCAAACCCAGACATATTGGAGTCAAACCCAGCCGCATAAGTGTCAATCCCACCCACAATGGGGTCAAACCCAGCCACAAAGTGGTCAAACCCAGCCACATAAGGGTCAAACCCAGACATATTGGAGTCAAACCCAGCCGCATAAGTGTCAATCCCAGCCACAATGGGGTCAAACCCAGCCACAAAGTGGTCAAACCCAGCCACATAAGGGTCAAACCCAGACATATTGGAGTCAAACCCAGCCGCATAAGTGTCAATCCCACCCACAATGGGGTCAAACCCAGCCACAAAGTGGTCAAACCCAGCCACATAGGGGTCAAACCCAGACATATTGGAGTCAAACCCAGCCGCATAAGTGAAAATTCCAGCCACAATGGGGTCAAACCCAGCCACAAAGGATTAAACTCAGCCACATAGGGTTCAAACCCATCCAAAAAGGGTTCAAACCCAGCCACAAAGTGGTCAAACCCAGCCACATCAGGGTCAACCCCAGCCACATAGGGTTCAAACCCGGCCACATAGAGTACAGAATAAGCCACTTGGGGTTCAAACTCATTTATATAGGGTTCTAACCCAGCCAGATAGGGTTCAAACCCAGCCAAAATGGGGTTAAACCCAACCATATACTCGTCAAACTCAACCAAAAAGTGGTCAATCCCAGCCACAAAGAGTTCAAACCTAGCCACAAAGGGGTCAAACCCAGCCACTGAGGATTATACTCAGCCAAATAGGGTTCAAACCCATCCAAAAAGGGGTCAAACCCAGCCAAAAAGGGGTCAAACCCAGCCACATCAGGGTCAAGCCCAGCCACATAGGGGTCCAACCCGGCGACATAGAGTTCAAACGCACCGACATGGGGTTCAAACCCATCCAAAAAGGGGTAAAAAATAGCCACAAAGGGGTCAAAGCAGGCCACAACAGGGTCAAACCCCGCCACAATGGGGTCAAACCCAGCCACAAATTATAATACTCAGCCATATAGGGTTCAAACCCATCCAAAAAGGGGTCGAAACACAGCCACAAAGGGGTCAAACCCAGCCACATCAGGGTCAAGCCCAGCCACATAGGGATCAAACCCGGCCACATAGAGTTCAAACGAACCGACATAGGGTTCAAAACCATCCAAAAAGGGTTCAAACCCAGCCACAAAGGATTATACTCAGCCATATAGGGTTCAAACCCATCCAAAAAGGGTTCAAACCCAGCCACAAAGGGGTCAAACCCAGCCACATCAGGGTCAACCCCAGCCACAATGGGGTCAAACCCAGCCACAAAGGATTAAACTCAGCCACATAGGGTTCAAACCCATCCAAAAAGGGTTCAAACCCAGCCACAAAGGGGTCAAACCCAGCCACATCAGGGTCAACCCCAGCCACAATGGGGTCAAACCCAGCCACAAAGGATTAAACTCAGCCACATAGGGTTCAAACCCATCCAAAAAGGGGTCAAACCCAACCATATACTCGTCAAACTCAACCAAAAAGTGGTCAATCCCAGCCACAAAGAGTTCAAACCTAGCCACAAAGGGGTCAAACCCAGCCACTGAGGATTATACTCAGCCATATAGGGTTCAAACCCATCCAAAAAGGGGTCAAACCCAGCCACAAAGGGGTCAAACCCAGCCACATCAGGGTCAAGCCCAGCCACAAAGGGGTCCAACCCGGCGACATAGAGTTCAAACGCACCGACATAGGGTTCAAACCCATCCAAAAAGGGGTAAAAAATAGCCACAAAGGGGTCAAAGCAGGCCACAACAGGGTCAACCCCCGCCACAATGGGGTCAAACCCAGCCACAAATTATAATACTCAGCCACATAGGGTTCAAACCCATCCAAAAAGGGGTCGAAACACAGCCACAAAGGGGTCAAACCCAGCCACATCAGGGTCAAGCCCAGCCACATAGGGATCAAACCCGGCCACATAGAGTTCAAACGCACCGACATAGGGTTCAAAACCATCCAAAAAGGGTTCAAACCCAGCCACAAAGGATTATACTCAGCCACATAGGGTTCAAACCCATCCAAAAAGGGTTCAAACCCAGCCACAAAGGGGTCAAACCCAGCCACATCAGGGTCAACCCCCGCCACAATGGGGTCAAACCCAGCTACCAAGTATAATACTCAGCCACATAAGGTTCAAACCCAGCCACAAAGGGGTCAAACCCAGCCACATCAGGGTCAAGCCCAGCCACAATGGGGTCAAACCCAGCCACAAAGTATAATACTCAGCCACATAAGGTTCAAACCCAGCCACAAAGGGGTCAAACCCAGCAACATCAGGGTCAAGCCCAGCCACATAGGGATCAAACCCGGCCACATAGAGTTCAAACGCACCGACATAGGGTTCAAAACCATCCAAAAAGGGTTCAAACCCAGCCACAAAGGATTATACTCAGCCACATAGGGTTCAAACCCATCCAAAAAGGGTTCAAACCCAGCCACAAAGGGGTCAAACCCAGCCAAATCAGGGTCAACCCCAGCCACAATGGGGTCAAACCCAGCCACAAAGGATTAAACTCAGCCACATAGGGTTCAAACCCATCCAAAAAGGGTTCAAACCCAGCCACAAAGTGGTCAAACCCAGCCAAATAAGGGTCAAACCCAGACATATTGGAGTCAAACCCAGCCGCATAAGTGTCAATCCCACCCACAATGGGGTCAAACCCAGCCACAAAGTGGTCAAACCCAGCCACATAAGGGTCAAACCCAGACATATTGGAGTCAAACCCAGCCACATAAGTGTCAATCCCAGCCACAATGGGGTCAAACCCAGCCACAAAGGATTAAACTCAGCCACATAGGGTTCAAACCCATCCAAAAAGGGGTCAAACCCAACCATATACTCGTCAAACTCAACCAAAAAGTGGTCAATCCCAGCCACAAAGAGTTCAAACCTAGCCACAAAGGGGTCAAACCCAGCCACTGAGGATTATACTCAGCCATATAGGGTTCAAACCCATCCAAAAAGGGGTCAAACCCAGCCACAAAGGGGTCAAACCCAGCCACATCAGGGTCAAGCCCAGCCACAAAGGGGTCCAACCCGGCGACATAGAGTTCAAACGCACCGACATAGGGTTCAAACCCATCCAAAAAGGGGTAAAAAATAGCCACAAAGGGGTCAAAGCAGGCCACAACAGGGTCAACCCCCGCCACAATGGGGTCAAACCCAGCCACAAATTATAATACTCAGCCACATAGGGTTCAAACCCATCCAAAAAGGGGTCGAAACACAGCCACAAAGGGGTCAAACCCAGCCACATCAGGGTCAAGCCCAGCCACATAGGGATCAAACCCGGCCACATAGAGTTCAAACGCACCGACATAGGGTTCAAAACCATCCAAAAAGGGTTCAAACCCAGCCACAAAGGATTATACTCAGCCACATAGGGTTCAAACCCATCCAAAAAGGGTTCAAACCCAGCCACAAAGGGGTCAAACCCAGCCACATCAGGGTCAACCCCCGCCACAATGGGGTCAAACCCAGCTACCAAGTATAATACTCAGCCACATAAGGTTCAAACCCAGCCACAAAGGGGTCAAACCCAGCCACATCAGGGTCAAGCCCAGCCACAATGGGGTCAAACCCAGCCACAAAGTATAATACTCAGCCACATAAGGTTCAAACCCAGCCACAAAGGGGTCAAACCCAGCAACATCAGGGTCAAGCCCAGCCACATAGGGATCAAACCCGGCCACATAGAGTTCAAACGCACCGACATAGGGTTCAAAACCATCCAAAAAGGGTTCAAACCCAGCCACAAAGGATTATACTCAGCCACATAGGGTTCAAACCCATCCAAAAAGGGTTCAAACCCAGCCACAAAGGGGTCAAACCCAGCCACATCAGGGTCAACCCCAGCCACAATGGGGTCAAACCCAGCCACAAAGGATTAAACTCAGCCACATAGGGTTCAAACCCATCCAAAAAGGGTTCAAACCCAGCCACAAAGTGGTCAAACCCAGCCAAATAAGGGTCAAACCCAGACATATTGGAGTCAAACCCAGCCGCATAAGTGTCAATCCCACCCACAATGGGGTCAAACCCAGCCACAAAGTGGTCAAACCCAGCCACATAAGGGTCAAACCCAGACATATTGGAGTCAAACCCAGCCACATAAGTGTCAATCCCAGCCACAATGGGGTCAAACCCAGCCACAAAGGATTAAACTCAGCCACATAGGGTTCAAACCCATCCAAAAAGGGGTCAAACCCAACCATATACTCGTCAAACTCAACCAAAAAGTGGTCAATCCCAGCCACAAAGAGTTCAAACCTAGCCACAAAGGGGTCAAACCCAGCCACTGAGGATTATACTCAGCCATATAGGGTTCAAACCCATCCAAAAAGGGGTCAAACCCAGCCACAAAGGGGTCAAACCCAGCCACATCAGGGTCAAGCCCAGCCACAAAGGGGTCCAACCCGGCGACATAGAGTTCAAACGCACCGACATAGGGTTCAAACCCATCCAAAAAGGGGTAAAAAATAGCCACAAAGGGGTCAAAGCAGGCCACAACAGGGTCAACCCCCGCCACAATGGGGTCAAACCCAGCCACAAATTATAATACTCAGCCACATAGGGTTCAAACCCATCCAAAAAGGGGTCGAAACACAGCCACAAAGGGGTCAAACCCAGCCACATCAGGGTCAAGCCCAGCCACATAGGGATCAAACCCGGCCACATAGAGTTCAAACGCACCGACATAGGGTTCAAAACCATCCAAAAAGGGTTCAAACCCAGCCACAAAGGATTATACTCAGCCACATAGGGTTCAAACCCATCCAAAAAGGGTTCAAACCCAGCCACAAAGGGGTCAAACCCAGCCACATCAGGGTCAACCCCAGCCACAATGGGGTCAAACCCAGCCACAAAGGATTAAACTCAGCCACATAGGGTTCAAACCCATCCAAAAAGGGTTCAAACCCAGCCACAAAGTGGTCAAACCCAGCCAAATAAGGGTCAAACCCAGACATATTGGAGTCAAACCCAGCCGCATAAGTGTCAATCCCACCCACATGGGGGTCAAACCCAGCCACAAAGTGGTCAAACCCAGCCACATAAGGGTCAAACCCAGACATATTGGAGTCAAACCCAGCCGCATAAGTGAAAATTCCAGCCACAATGGGGTCAAACCCAGCCACAAAGGATTAAACTCAGCCACATAGGGTTCAAACCCATCCAAAAAGGGTTCAAACCCAGCCACAAAGTGGTCAAACCCAGCCAAATAAGGGTCAAACCCAGACATATTGGAGTCAAACCCAGCCGCATAAGTGTCAATCCCACCCACAATGGGGTCAAACCCAGCCACAAAGTGGTCAAACCCAGCCACATAAGGGTCAAACCCAGACATATTGGAGTCAAACCCAGCCACATAAGTGTCAATCCCAGCCACAATGGGGTCAAACCCAGCCACAAAGTGGTCAAACCCAGCCACATAAGGGTCAAACCCAGACATATTGGAGTCAAACCCAGCCGCATAAGTGTCAATCCCACCCACAATGGGGTCAAACCCAGCCACATAGAGTTCAAACCCACCGACATAAGGGTCAAACCCAGACATATTGGGGTCAAACCCAGCCGCATAAGTGTCAATCCCAGCCACAATGGGGTCAAACCCAGCCACACAGGATTAAACTCAGCCACATAGGGTTCAAACCCATCCAAAAAGGGGCCAAACCCAGCCACAAAGGGGTCAAACCCAGCCACATCAGGGTCAACCCCCGCCACAATGGGGTCAAACCCAGCCACCAAGTATAATACTCAGCCACATAAGGTTCAAACCCAGCCACAAAGGGGTCAAACCCAGCCACAAAGTATAATACTCATCCACATAGGTTTCAAACCCATCCAAAAAGGGGTCGAAACACAGCCACAAAGGGGTCAAACCCAGCAACATCAGGGTCAAGCCCAGCCACATAGGGATCAAACCCGGCCACATAGAGTTCAAACGCACCGACATAGGGTTCAAACCCATCCAAAAAGGGTTCAAACCCAGCCACAAAGGGGTCAAACCCAGCCACATCAGGGTCAACCCCAGCCACAATGGGGTTAAACCCAGCCACAAAGGATTAAACTCAGCCACATAGGGTTCAAACCCATCCAAAAAGGGTTCAAACCCAGGCACAATGTGGTCAAACCCAGCCAAATAAGGGTCAAACCCAGACATATTGGAGTCAAACCCAGCCGCATAAGTGTCAATCCCACCCACAATGGGGTCAAACCCAGCCACAAAGTGGTCAAACCCAGCCACATAAGGGTCAAACCCAGACATATTGGAGTCAAACCCAGCCACATAAGTGTCAATCCCAGCCACAATGGGGTCAAACCCAGCCACAAAGGATTAAACTCAGCCACATAGGGTTCAAAACCATCCAAAAAGGGGTCAAACCCAGCCACAAAGGGGTCAAACCCAGCCACATCAGGGTCAACCCCCGCCACAATGGGGTCAAACCCAGCCACCAAGTATAATACTCAGCCACATAAGGTTCAAACCCATCCAGAAAGGGGTCGAAACCCATCCAAAAAGGGGTCAAACCCAGCCACAAAGGGGTCAAACCCAGCCACATCAGGGTCAACCCCAGCCACAATGGGGTCAAACCCAGCCACAAAGGATTATACTCAGCCACATAGGGTTCAAACCCATCCAAAAAGGGGTCAAATCCAGCCACAAAGGGGTCAAACCCAGCCACATCAGGGTCAAGCCCAGCCACAATGGGGTCAAACCCAGCCACAAAGGATTATACTCAGCCACATAGGGTTCAAAACCATCCAAAAAGGGCTCAAACCCAGCCACAAAGGGGTCAACCCCAGCCACAATGGGGTCAAACCTATCCACAAAGGATTAAACTCAGCCACATAGGGTTCAAACCCATCCAAAAAGGGGTCAAACCCAGCCAAAATGGGGTCAAACCCAGCCACATAGGGTTCAAACCCAGCCAAATAAGGGTCATACCCAGACATATTGGAGTCAAACCCAGCCGCATAAGTGTCAATCCCAGTCACAATGGGGTCAAACCCAGCCACAAAGTGGTCAAACCCAGCCACATAAGGGTCAAACCCAGACATATTGGAGTCAAACCCAGCCACAAAGGATTAAACTCAGCCACATAGGGTTCAAACCCATCCAAAAAGGGGTCAAACCCAGCCACAAAGGGGTTAAACCCAGCCACATCAGGGTCAACCCCCGCCACATAAGGTTCAAACCCAGCCACAAAGGGGTCAAACCCAGCCACATCAGGGTCAAGCCCAGCCACATAGGGGTCAAACCCAGCCACATAGAGTTCAAACCCACCGACATAAGGGTCAAACCCAGACATATTGGGGTTAAACCCAGCCGCATAAGTGTCAATCCCAGCCACAATGGGGTCAAACCCAGCCACACAGGATTAAACTCAGCCACATAGGGTTCAAACCCGTCCAAAAAGGGGTCAAACCCAGCCACATCAGGGTCAACCCCAGCCACAATGGTGTCAAACCCAGCCACGATGGATTATACTCAGCCACATAGGGTTCAGACCCATCCAAAAAGAGTTCAAACCCAGCCACAAAGGGGTCAAACCCAGCCACATCAGGGTCAACCCCAGCCACATAGGGGTCAAACCCGGCCACATAGAGTACAGAATAAGCCACTTGGGGTTCAAACTCAGTTATATAGGGTTCTAACCCAGCCAGATAGGGTTCAAACCCAGCCAAAATGGGGTTAAACCCAACCATATACTCGTCAAACTCAACCACAAAGTGGTCAATCCCAGCCACAAAGAGTTCAAACCCTGCCACAAAGGGGTCAAACCCAGCCACTGAGGATTATACTCAGCCACATAGGGTTCAAACCCATCCAAAAAGGGGTCAAACCCAGCCACAAAGGGGTCAAACCCAGCCACATCAGGGTCAAGCCCAGCCACATAGGGGTCAAACCCGGCCACATAGAGTTCAAACGCAGCGACATAGGGTTCAAACCCATCCAAAAAGGGGTAAAACACAGCCACAACGGGGTCAAACCCAGCCATATCAGGGTCAACACCAGCCACAATGGGGTCAAACCCAGCCACAATGGGGTCAAACCCAGCCACAAAGGATTATACTCAGCCACATAAGGTTCAAACCCATCCAAAAAGGGGTCGAAACCCAGCCACAAAGGGGTCAAACCCAGCCACATCAGGGTCAAACCCAGCCACAAAGGGGTCAAACCCAGCCACATCAGGGTCAAGCCCAGCCACACAGGGGTCAAACCCAGCCACATAGAGTTCAAACGCACCGACATAGGGTTCAAAACCATCCAAAAAGGGTTCAAACCCATCCACAAAGGGGTCAAACCCAGCCACATCAGGGTCAAACCCAGCCATATACTCGTCAAACTCAACCACAAAGTGGTCAAACCCAGCCACAAAGGGGTCAAACCCAGCCACATCAGGGTCAAGCACAGCCACATAGGGGTCAAACCCGGCCACATAGAGTTCAAACGCAGCGACATAGGGTTCAAACCCATCCAAAACGGGGTCAACCCCAGCCACAATGGGGTCAAACCCAGCCACAAAGGATTAAACTCAGCCACATAGAGTTCAAACCCATCCAAATAGGGGTCAAACCCAGCCAAAATGGGGTCAAACCCAGACATATTGGAGTCAAACCCAGCCGCATAAGTGTCAATCCCAGGCACAAAGGGGTCAAACCCAGCCACATCAGGGTCAAGCCCAGCCACACAGGGGTCAAACCCAGCCACATAGAGTTCAAACGCACCGACATAGGGTTCAAAACCATCCAAAATGGGGTCAAACCCAGCCATATACTCGTCAAACTCAACCACAAAGTGGTCAATCCCAGCCACAAAGAGTTCAAACCCAGCCACATAGGGTTCAAACCCAGCCACAAAGTGGTCAAACCCAGCCAAATAAGGGTCAAACCCAGACATATTGGAGTCAAACCCAGCCGCATAAGTGTCAATCCCAGCCACAATGGGGTCAAACCCAGTCACAAAGTGGTCAAACCCAGCCACATAAGGGTCAAACCCAGACATATTGGAGTCAAACCCAGCCGCATAAGTGTCAATCCCAGCCACAATGGGGTCAAACCCAGCCACAAAGTGGTCAAACCCAGCCACAAAGAGTTCAAACCCTGCCACAAAGGGGTCAAACCCAGCCACTGAGGATTATACTCAGCCACATAGGGTTCAAACCCATCCAAAAAGGGGTCAAACCCAGCCACAAAGGGGTCAAACCCAGCCACATCAGGGTCAAGCCCAGCCACATAGGGGTCAAACCCGGCCACATAGAGTTCAAACGCAGCGACATAGGGTTCAAACCCATCCATAAAGGGGTAAAACACAGCCACAAAGGGGTCAAACCCAGCCATATCAGGGTCAACACCAGCCACAATGGGGTCAAACCCAGCCACAATGGGGTCAAACCCAGCCACAAAGGATTATACTCAGCCACATAAGGTTCAAACCCATCCAAAAAGGGGTCGAAACCCAGCCACAAAGGGGTCAAACCCAGCCACATCAGGGTCAAGCCTAGCCACATAGGGGTCAATCCCACCCACATAGAGTTCAAACCCACCGACATAAGGGTCAAACCCAGACATATTGGGGTCAAACCCAGCCGCATAATTGTCAATCCCATCCACAATGGGGTCAAACCCAGCCATACAGGATTAAACTCAGCCACATAGGGTTCAAACCCATCCAAAAAGGGGTCAAACCCAGCCACAAAGGGGTCAAACCCAGCCACATCAGGGTCAACCCCAGCCACAATGGTGTCAAACCCAGCCACGATGGATTATACTCAGCCACATAGGGTTCAAACCCATCCAAAAAAGGGGTCAAACCCAGCCACAAAGGGGTCAAACCCAGCCACTGAGGATTATACTCAGCCACATAGGGTTCAAACCCATCCAAAAAGGGGTCAAACCCAGCCACAAACGGGTCAAACCCAGCCACATCAGGGTCAAGCCCAGCCACATAGGGGTAAAACCCGGCCACATAGAGTTCAAACGCAGCGACATAGGGTTCAAACCCATCCAAAAAGGGGTAAAACCAAGCCACAAAGGGGTCAAACCCAGCCATATCAGGGTCAACACCAGCCACAATGGGGTCAAACCCAGCCCCAATGGGGTCAAACCCAGCCATAAAGAATAATACTCAGCCACAAAGGGGTCAAACCCAGCCACATCAGGGTCAAACCCAGCCACATAGGGGTCAAACCCAGCCACATAGAGTTCAAACGCACCGACATAGGGTTCAAAACCATCCAAAAAGGGGTAAAACCCAGCCTCAAAGGGGTCAAACCCAGCCATATCAGGGTCAACCCCAGCCAAAATGGGGTCAAACCCAGCCACAAAGGATTATACTCAGCCATATAGGGTTCAAAACCATCCAAAAAGGGTTCAAACCCAGCAACAAAGGGGTCAAACCCAGCCACATCAGGGTCAACCCCAGCCACAATGGGGTCAAACCCAGCCACAAAGGATTAAACTCAGCCACATAGGGTTCAAACCCATCCAAAAAGGGGTCAAACCCAGCCAAAATGGGGTCAAACCCAGCCATATACTCGTCAAACTCAACCACAAAGTGGTCAATCCCAGCCACAAAGAGTTCAAACCCAGCCACATAGGGTTCAAACCCAGCCACAAAGTGGTCAAACCCAGCCAAATAAGGGTCAAACCCAGACATATTGGAGTCAAACCCAGCCGAATAAGTGTCAATCCCAGCCACAATGGGGTCAAACCCAGTCACAAAGTGGTCAAACCCAGCCACATAAGGGTCAAACCCAGACATATTGGAGTCAAAGCCAGCCGCATAAGTGTCAATCCCAGCCACAATGGGGTCAAACCCAGCCACAAAGGATTAAACTCAGCCACATAGGGTTCAAACCCATCCAAAAAAGGGGTCAAACCCAGCCACAAAGGGGTCAAACCCAGCCACATCAGGGTCAAGCCCAGCCACATAGGGGTCAAACCCGGCCACAGAGAGTTCAAACGTACCGACATAGGGTTCAAAACCATCCAAAAAGGGGTAAAACCCAGCCTCAAAGGGGTCAAACCCAGCCATATCAAGGTCAACCCCAGCCAAAATGGGGTCAAATCCAGCCACAAATGATTATACTCAGCCACATAGGGTTCAAAACCATCCAAAAAGGGTTCAAACCCAGCCACAAAAGGGTCAAACCCAGCCACATCAAGGTCAACCCCAGCCACAATGGGGTCAAACCCAGCCACAAAGGATTAAACTCAGCCACATAGGGTTCAAACCCATCCAAATAGGGGTGAAACCCAGCCAAAATGGGGTCAAACCCAGACATATTGGAGTCAAACCCAGCCGCATAAGTGTCAATCCCAGCCAAAACGGGGTCAAACCAAGCCACAAAGGATTAAACTCAGCCACATAGGGTTCAAATCCATCCAAAAAGGGGTCGAAACCCAGCCAGAAAGGGGTCAAACCCAGCCACATCAGGGTCAACCCCAGCCACAATGGTGTCAAACCCAGCCACGATGGATTATACTCAGCCACATAGGGTTCAAACCCATCCAAAAAAGCGGTCAAACCCATCCAAAAAGGGGTCAAACCCAGCCACAAATGGTTCAAACCCAGCCACATCAGGGTCAAGCCCAGCCACATAGGGGTCAAACCCGGCCACATAGAGTTCAAACGCAGCGACATAGAGTTCAAACCCATCCAAAAAGGGGTAAAACACAGCCACAAAGGGGTCAAACCCAGCCATATCAGGGTCAACACCAGCCACAATGGGGTCAAACCCAGCCACAATGGGGTCAAACCCAGCCATAAAGAATAAGACTCAGCCACATAGGGTTCAAACCCATCCTAAAAGGGGTCGAAACACAGCCACAAAGGGGTCAAACCCAGCCACATCAGGCTCAAGCCCAGCCACATAGGGGTCAAACCCAGCCACATAGAGTTCAAACGCACCGACATAGGGTTCAAAACCATCCAAAAAGGGGTAAAACCCAGCCTCAAAGGGGTCAAACCCAGCCATATCAGGGTCAACCCCAGCCACAATGGGGTCAAACCCAGCCACAAAGGATTAAACTCAGCCACATAGGGTTCAAACCCATCCAAAAAGGGGTCAAACCCAGCCAAAATGGGGTCAAACCCAGCCATATACTCGTCAAACTCAACCACAAAGTGGTCAATCCCAGCCACATAGGGTTCAAACCCAGCCACAAAGTGGTCAAACCCAGCCAAATAAGGGTCAAACCCAGACATATTGGAGTCAAACCCAGCCCCATAAGTGTCAATCCTAGCCACAATGGGGTCAAACCCAGTCACAAAGTGGTCAAACCCAGCCACATAAGGGTCAAACCCAGACATATTGGAGTCAAACCCAGCCGCATAAGTGTCAATCCCAGCCACAATGGGGTCGAACCCAGCCATATACACGTCAAACTCAACCACAAAGTGGTCAATCCCAGCCACAAAGAGTTCAAACCCTGCCACAAAGGGGTCAAACCCAGCCACTGAGGATTATACTCAGCCACATAGGGTTCAAACCCATCCAAAAAGGGGTCAAACCCAGCCACAAAGGGGTCAAACCCAGCCACATCAGGGTCAAGCCCAGCCACATAGGGGTCAAACCCGGCCACATAGAGTTCAAACGCAGCGACATAGGGTTCAAACCCATCCAAAAAGGGGTAAAACATAGCCACAAAGGGGTCAATCCCAGCCATATCAGGGTCAACACCAGCCACAATGGGGTCAAACCCAGCCACAATGGGGTCAAACCCAGCCACAAAGGATTATACTCAGCCACATAAGGTTCAAACCCATCCAAAAAGGGGTCGAAACCCAGCCACAAAGGGGTCAAACCCAGCCACATCAGGGTCAAGCCCAGCCACATAGGGGTCAATCCCACCCACATAGAGTTCAAACCCACCGACATAAGGGTCAAACCCAGACATATTGGGGTCAAACCCAGCCGCATAATTGTCAATCCCATCCACAATGGGGTCAAACCCAGCCATACAGGATTAAACTCAGCCACATAGGGTTCAAACCCATCCAAAAAGGGGTCAAACCCAGCCACAAAGGGGTCAAACCCAGCCACATCAGGGTCAACCCCAGCCACAATGGTGTCAAACCCAGCCACGATGGATTATACTCAGCCACATAGGGTTCAAACCCATCCAAAAAAGGGGTCAAACCTAGCCACAAAGGGGTCAAACCCAGCCACTGAGGATTATACTCAGCCACATAGGGTTCAAACCCATCCAAAAAGGGGTCAAACCCAGCCACAAACGGGTCAAACCCAGCCACATCAGGGTCAAGCCCAGCCACATAGGGGTCAAACCCGGCCACATAGAGTTCAAACGCAGCGACATAGGGTTCAAACCCATCCAAAAAGGGGTAAAACCCAGCCACAAAGGGGTCAAACCCAGCCATATCAGGGTCAACACCAGCCACAATGGGGTCAAACCCAGCCCCAATGGGGTCAAACCCAGCCATAAAGAATAATACTCAGCCACAAAGGGGTCAAACCCAGCCACATCAGGGTCAAACCCAGCCACATAGGGGTCAAACCCAGCCACATAGAGTTCAAACGCACCGACATAGGGTTCAAAACCATCCAAAAAGGGGTAAAACCCAGCCTCAAAGGGGTCAAACCCAGCCATATCAGGGTCAACCCCAGCCAAAATGGGGTCAAACCCAGCCACAAAGGATTATACTCAGCCATATAGGGTTCAAAACCATCCAAAAAGGGTTCAAACCCAGCCACAAAGGGGTCAAACCCAGCCACATCAGGGTCAACCCCAGCAACAATGGGGTCAAACCCAGCCACAAAGGATTAAACTCAGCCACATAGGGTTCAAACCCATCCAAAAAGGGGTCAAACCCAGCCAAAATGGGGTCAAACCCAGCCATATACTCGTCAAACTCAACCACAAAGTGGTCAATCCCAGCCACAAAGAGTTCAAACCCAGCCACATAGGGTTCAAACCCAGCCACAAAGTGGTCAAACCCAGCCAAATAAGGGTCAAACCCAGACATATTGGAGTCAAACCCAGCCGAATAAGTGTCAATCCCAGCCACAATGGGGTCAAACCCAGTCACAAAGTGGTCAAACCCAGCCACATAAGGGTCAAACCCAGACATATTGGAGTCAAAGCCAGCCGCATAAGTGTCAATCCCAGCCACAATGGGGTCAAACCCAGCCACAAAGGATTAAACTCAGCCACATAGGGTTCAAACCCATCCAAAAAAGGGGTCAAACCCAGCCACAAAGGGGTCAAACCCAGCCACATCAGGGTCAAGCCCAGCCACATAGGGGTCAAACCCGGCCACAGAGAGTTCAAACGTACCGACATAGGGTTCAAAACCATCCAAAAAGGGGTAAAACCCAGCCTCAAAGGGGTCAAACCCAGCCATATCAAGGTCAACCCCAGCCAAAATGGGGTCAAATCCAGCCACAAAGGATTATACTCAGCCACATAGGGTTCAAAACCATCCAAAAAGGGTTCAAACCCAGCCACAAAAGGGTCAAACCCAGCCACATCAAGGTCAACCCCAGCCACAATGGGGTCAAACCCAGCCACAAAGGATTAAACTCAGCCACATAGGGTTCAAACCCATCCAAAAAGGGGTCGAAACCCAGCCAGAAAGGGGTCAAACCCAGCCACATCAGGGTCAACCCCAGCCACAATGGTGTCAAACCCAGCCACGATGGATTATACTCAGCCACATAGGGTTCAAACCCATCCAAAAAAGCGGTCAAACCCATCCAAAAAGGGGTCGAAACCCAGCCAGAAAGGGGTCAAACCCAGCCACATCAGGGTCAAACCCAGCCACAAATGGTTCAAACCCAGCCACATCAGGGTCAAGCCCAGCCACATAGGGGTCAAACCCGGCCACATAGAGTTCAAACGCAGCGACATAGAGTTCAAACCCATCCAAAAAGGGGTAAAACACAGCCACAAAGGGGTCAAACCCAGCCATATCAGGGTCAACACCAGCCACAATGGGGTCAAACCCAGCCACATAGGGGTCAAACCCAGCCACATAGAGTTCTAAACGCACCGACATAGGGTTCAAAACCATCCAAAAAGGGGTAAAACCCAGCCTCAAAGGGGTCAAACCCAGCCATATCAGGGTCAACCCTAGCCAAAATGGGGTCAAACCCAGCCACAAAGGATTATACTCAGCCACATCGGGTTCAAAACCATCCAAAAAGAGTTCAAACCCAGCCAAAATGGGGTCAAACCCAGCCATATACTCGTCAAACTCAACCACAAAGTGGTCAATCCCAGCCACATAGGGTTCAAACCCAGCCACATAGGGTTCAAACCCATCCAAAAAGGGTTCAAACCCAGCCACAAAGGAGTCAAACCCAGTCACAAAGTGGTCAAACCCAGTCACATCAGGGTCAAGCCAAGCCACATAGGGGTCAAACCCGGCCACATAGAGTTCAAACGCAGCGACATAGGGTTCAAACCCATCCAAAAAGGGGTAAAACACAGCCACAAAGGGGTCAAACCCAGCCATATCAGGGTCAACACCAGCCACAATGGGGTCAAACCCAGCCACAATGGGGTCAAACCCAGCCACAAAGGATTATACTCAGCCACATAAGGTTCAAACCCATCCAAAAAGGGGTCGAAACCCAGCCACAAAGGGGTCAAACCCAGCCACATCAGGGTCAAGCCCTGCCACATAGGGGTCAATCCCACCCACATAGAGTTCAAACCCACCGACATAAGGGTCAAACCCAGACATATTGGGGTCAAACCCAGCCGCATAATTGTCAATCCCATCCACAATGGGGTCAAACCCAGCCATACAGGATTAAACTCAGCCACATAGGGTTCAAACCCATCCAAAAAGGGGTCAAACCCAGCCACAAAGGGGTCAAACCCAGCCACATCAGGGTCAACCCCAGCCACAATGGTGTCAAACCCAGCCACGATGGATTATACTCAGCCACATAGGGTTCAAACCCATCCAAAAAAGGGGTCAATCTCAGCCACAATGGGGTCAAACCCAGTCACAAAGTGGTCAAACCCAGCCACATAAGGGTCAAACCCAGACATATTGGAGTCAAACCCAGCCGCATAAGTGTCAATCCCAGCCACAATGGGGTCGAACCCAGCCATATACACGTCAAACTCAACCACAAAGTGGTCAATCCCAGCCACAAAGAGTTCAAACCCTGCCACAAAGGGGTCAAACCCAGCCACTGAGGATTATACTCAGCCACATAGGGTTCAAACCCATCCAAAAAGGGGTCAAACCCAGCCACAAAGGGGTCAAACCCAGTCACATCAGGGTCAAGCCAAGCCACATAGGGGTCAAACCCGGCCACATAGAGTTCAAACGCAGCGACATAGGGTTCAAACCCATCCAAAAAGGGGTAAAACACAGCCACAAAGGGGTCAAACCCAGCCATATCAGGGTCAACACCAGCCACAATGGGGTCAAACCCAGCCACAATGGGGTCAAACCCAGCCACAAAGGATTATACTCAGCCACATAAGGTTCAAACCCATCCAAAAAGGGGTCGAAACCCAGCCACAAAGGGGTCAAACCCAGCCACATCAGGGTCAAGCCCTGCCACATAGGGGTCAATCCCACCCACATAGAGTTCAAACCCACCGACATAAGGGTCAAACCCAGACATATTGGGGTCAAACCCAGCCGCATAATTGTCAATCCCATCCACAATGGGGTCAAACCCAGCCATACAGGATTAAACTCAGCCACATAGGGTTCAAACCCATCCAAAAAGGGGTCAAACCCAGCCACAAAGGGGTCAAACCCAGCCACATCAGGGTCAACCCCAGCCACAATGGTGTCAAACCCAGCCACGATGGATTATACTCAGCCACATAGGGTTCAAACCCATCCAAAAAAGGGGTCAAACCCAGCCACAAAGGGGTCAAACCCAGCCACTGAGGATTATACTCAGCCACATAGGGTTGAAACCCATCCAAAAAGGGGTCAAACCCAGCCACAAACGGGTCAAACCCAGCCACATCAGGGTCAAGCCCAGCCACATAGGGGTCAAACCCGGCCACATAGAGTTCAAACGCAGCGACATAGGGTTCAAACCCATCCAAAAAGGGGTAAAACACAGCCACAAAGGGGTCAAACCCAGCCATATCAGGGTCAACACCAGCCACAATGGGGTCAAACCCAGCCCCAATGGGGTCAAACCCAGCCATAAAGAATAATACTCAGCCACAAAGGGGTCAAACCCAGCCACATCAGGGTCAAACCCAGCCACATAGGGGTCAAACCCAGCCACATAGAGTTCAAACGCACCGACATAGGGTTCAAAACCATCCAAAAAGGGGTAAAACCCAGCCTCAAAGGGGTCAAACCCAGCCATATCAGGGTCAACCCCAGCCAAAATGGGGTCAAACCCAGCCACAAAGGATTATACTCAGCCATATAGGGTTCAAAACCATCCAAAAAGGGTTCAAACCCAGCCACAAAGGGGTCAAACCCAGCCACATCAGGGTCAACCCCAGCCACAATGGGGTCAAACCCAGCCACAAAGGATTAAACTCAGCCAAATAGGGTTCAAACCCATCCAAAAAGGGGTCAAACCCAGCCAAAATGGGGTCAAACCCAGCCATATACTCGTCAAACTCAACCACAAAGTGGTCAATCCCAGCCACAAAGAGTTCAAACCCAGCCACATAGGGTTCAAACCCAGCCACAAAGTGGTCAAACCCAGCCAAATAAGGGTCAAACCCAGACATATTGGAGTCAAACCCAGCCGAATAAGTGTCAATCCCAGCCACAATGGGGTCAAACCCAGTCACAAAGTGGTCAAACCCAGCCACATAAGGGTCAAACCCGGACATATTGGAGTCAAAGCCAGCCGCATAAGTGTCAATCCCAGCCACAATGGGGTCAAACCCAGCCACAAAGGATTAAACTCAGCCACATAGGGTTCAAACCCATCCAAAAAAGGGGTCAAACCCAGCCACAAAGGGGTCAAACCCAGCCACATCAGGGTCAAGCCCAGCCACATAGGGGTCAAACCCGGCCACAGAGAGTTCAAACGTACCGACATAGGGTTCAAAACCATCCAAAAAGGGGTAAAACCCAGCCTCAAAGGGGTCAAACCCAGCCATATCAAGGTCAACCCCAGCCAAAATGGGGTCAAATCCAGCCACAAAGGATTATACTCAGCCACATAGGGTTCAAAACCATCCAAAAAGGGTTCAAACCCAGCCACAAAAGGGTCAAACCCAGCCACATCAAGGTCAACCCCAGCCACAATGGGGTCAAACCCAGCCACAAAGGATTAAACTCAGCCACATAGGGTTCAAACCCATCCAAATAGGGGTCAAACCCAGCCAAAATGGGGTCAAACCCAGACATATTGGAGTCAAACCCAGCCGCATAAGTGTCAATCCCAGCCAAAATGGGGTCAAACCAAGCCACAAAGGATTAAACTCAGCCACATAGGGTTCAAACCCATCCAAAAAGGGGTCGAAACCCAGCCAGAAAGGGGTCAAACCCAGCCACATCAGGGTCAACCCTAGCCACAATGGTGTCAAACCCAGCCACGATGGATTATACTCAGCCACATAGGGTTCAAACCCATCCAAAAAAGCGGTCAAACCCATCCAAAAAGGGGTCAAAGCCAGCCACAAATGGGTCAAACCCAGCCACATCAGGGTCAAGCCCAGCCACATAGGGGTCAAACCCGGCCACATAGAGTTCAAACGCAGCGACATAGAGTTCAAACCCATCCAAAAAGGGGTAAAACACAGCCACAAAGGGGTCAAACCCAGCCATATCAGGGTCAACACCAGCCACAATGGGGTCAAACCCAGCCACAATGGGGTCAAACCCAGCCATAAAGAATAAGACTCAGCCACATAGGGTTCAAACCCATCCTAAAAGGGGTCGAAACACAGCCACAAAGGGGTCAAACCCAGCCACATCAGGCTCAAGCCCAGCCACATAGGGGTCAAACCCAGCCACATAGAGTTCAAACGCACCGACATAGGGTTCAAAACCATCCAAAAAGGGGTAAAACCCAGCCTCAAAGGGGTCAAACCCAGCCATATCAGGGTCAACCCTAGCCAAAATGGGGTCAAACCCAGCCACAAAGGATTATACTCAGCCACATCGGGTTCAAAACCATCCAAAAAGAGTTCAAACCCAGCCACAAAGGGGTCAAACCCAGCCACATCAGGGTCAACCCCAGCCACAATGGGGTCAAACCCAGCCACAAAGGATTAAACTCAGCCACATAGGGTTCAAACCCATCCAAAAAGGGGTCAAACCCAGCCAAAATGGGGTCAAACCCAGCCATATACTCGTCAAACTCAACCACAAAGTGGTCAATCCCAGCCACAAAGAGTTCAAACCCAGCCACATAGGGTTCAAACCCAGCCACAAAGTGGTCAAACCCAGCCAAATAAGGGTCAAACCCAGACATATTGGAGTCAAACCCAGCCGCATAAGTGTCAATCCCAGCCACAATGGGGTCAAACCCAGTCACAAAGTGGTCAAACCCAGCCACATAAGGGTCAAACCCAGACATATTGGAGTCAAACCCAACCACATAAGTGTCAATCCCAGCCACAATGGGGTCAAACCCAGCCACAAAGGATTAAACTCAGCCACATAGGGTTCAAACCCATCCAAAAAGGGGTCAAACCCAGCCACAAAGGGGTCAAACCCAGCCACATCAGGGTCAAGCCCAGCCACATAGGGGTCAAACCCAGCCACATAGAGTTCAAACCCACCGACATAGGGTTCAAAACCATCCAAAAAGGGGTAAAACCCAGCCTCAAAGAGGTCATACCCAGCCATATCAGGGTCAACCCCAGCCAAAATGGGGTCAAACCCAGCCACAAAGGATTATACTCAGCCACATAGGGTTCAAAACCATCCAAAAAGGGTTCAAACCCAGCCACAAAGGGGTCAAACCCAGCCACATCAGGGTCAACCCCAGCCACAATGGGGTCAAACCCAGCCACAAAGGATTAAAGTCAGCCACATAGGGTTCAAACCCATCCAAAAAGGGGTCAAACCCAGCCAAAATGGGGTCAAACCCAGCCAAAATGGGGTCAAACCCAGCCATATACTCGTCAAACTCAACCACAAAGAGGGTCAAGCCCAGCCACATAGGGGTCAAACCCGGCCACATAGAGTTCAAACGCACCAACATAGGGTTCAAAACCATCCCAAAAGGGGTAAAACCCAGCCTCAAAGGGGTCAAACCCAGCCATATCAGAGTCAACCCCAGCCAAAATGGGGTCAAACCCAGCCACAAAGGATTATACTCAGCCACATAGGGTTCAAACCCATCCAAATGGGTTCAAACCCAGCCGAAAAGGGGTCAAACCCAGCCACATCAGGGTCAACCCCAGCCACAATGGGGTCAAACCCGGCCACAAAGGATTAAACTCAGCCACATAGGGTTCAAACCCATCCAAAAAGGGGTCAAACCCAGGCAAAAAGGGGTCAAAGAAGGCCACAACAGGGTCAACCCCCGCCACAATGGAGTCAAACCCAGCCACAAAGTATAATACTCGGCCACATAGGGTTCAAACCCATCCAAAAAGGGGTCAAACCCAACCACAAAGGGGTCAACCCCAGCCACAATGGGGTCAAACCCAGCCACAAAGGATTATACTCAGCCACATAGGGTTTAAACCCATCCAAAAAGGGGTCAAACCCAACCACAAAGGGGTCAAAGCAGGCCACAACAGGGTCAACCCCCGCCACAATGGAGTCAAACCCAGCCACAAAGTATAATACTCGGCCACATAGGGTTCAAACCCATCCAAAAAGGGGTCAAACCCAGCCACAAAGGGGTCAAACCCAGCCACATCAGGGTCAATCACAGCCAGATAGGGGTCATACCCGGCCACATAGAGTACAGAATAAGCGACTTGGGGTTCAAACTCAGTTATATAGGGTTCAAACCCAGCCAGATAGGGTTCAAACCCAGTCAAAATGGGGTTAAACCAAGCCATATACTCGTCAAACTCAACCACAAAGTGGTCAATCCCAGCCACAAAGAGTTCAAACCCAGCCACATAGGGTTCAACCCAGCCACAAAGTGGTCAAACCCAGCCACATAAGGGTCAAACCTAGACATGTTGGAGTTAAACCCAGCCGCATAAGTGTCAATCCCAGCCTCAATGGGGTCAAACCAAGCCACAAAGGATTAAACTCAGCCACATAGGGTTCAAACCCAACCAAAAAGGGGTCAAACCCAGCCACATAGGGTTCAAACCCATCCAAAAAGGGGTCAAACCCAGCCACAAAGGGGTCAAACCCAGCCACATCAGGGTCAACCCCAGCCACAATGGGGTCAAACCCAGCCACAAAGGATTATAGTCAGCCACATAGGGTTCAAACCCATCCAAAAAGGGGTCAAACCCTGCCAAAAAGGGGTCAAACCCAGCCACATCAGGGTCAATCCCAGCCACATAAGGGTCAAACCCGGCCACAAAGAGTTCAAACCAAATCACATAGGGTTCAAACCCATCCAAAAAGAGGTCAAACCCAGCCACAAAGGGGTCAATCCCAGCCACAAAGAGTTCAAACCCACCCACATCAGGGTCAAGCCAAGCCACATAGGGGTCAAACCCGGCCACATAGAGTTCAAACCCACCGACATAGGGTTCAAACCCATCCAAAAAGGGGTAAAACCCAGCCTCAAAGGGGTCAAACCCAGCCACATCAGGGTCAACCCCAGCCACAATGAGGTCAAACCCAGCCACAAAGGATTATACTCAGCCACATAGGGTTCAAACCCATCCAAAAAGGGTTCAAATCCAGCCACAAAGGGGTCAAATCCAGCCACATCAGGGTCAACCCCAGCCACAATTGGGTCAAAACCAGCCACAAAGCATTATACTCAGCCACAGAGGGTTCAAATACGTCCAAAAAGGGGTCAAACCCAGCCACAAAGGGGTCAAACCCGGCCACATAGGGTCAAGCCCAGCCACATAGGGGTCAAACCTGGCCACATAGAGTTCAAACCCACCCACATCAGGGTCAAGCCCAGCCACATAGGGTTCAAACTCGGCCACATAGAGTTCAAACCCACCGACATAGTGTTCAAACCCATCCAAAAAGGGGTCAAACCCAGCCTCAAAGGGGTCAAACCCAGCCACATCAGGGTCAACCCCAGCCACAATGGGGTCAAACCCAGCCACAATGGATGATGCTCAGCCATATAGGGTTCAAACCCATCCAAAAAGGGGTCAAACCCAGCCACAAAGTGGTCAAACCCAGCCACATCAGGGTCAACCCCAGCCACAATGGGGTCAATCCCAGCCACAATGGATTATGCTGGGCCACATAGGGTTCAAACCCATCCAAAAAGGGGTCAAACCCAGCCACAAAGGGGTCAAACCCAGCCACATCAGGGTCAAGCTCAGCCACATAGGGTTAAAACCTGGCCACAGAGAAGTTCAAACCCACCCACATCAGGGTCAAGCCAAGCCACATAGGGGTCAAACCCGGCCCCATAGAGTTCAAACCCACCGACATAGGGTTCAAACCCATCCAAAAAGAGGTAAAACCCAGCCTCAAAGGGATCAAACCCAGCCACATCAGGGTCAACCCTAGCCACAATGGGGTCAAACCCAGCCACAATGGATTATGCTCAGCCACATAGGGTTCAAACCCATCCAAAAAGGCGTCAAACCCAGCCACAAAGGGGTCAAACCCAGCCACATCAGGGTCAAGCTCAGCCACATAGGGTTCAAACCTGGCCACATAGAGTTCAAACCCACCCACATCAGGGTCAAGCCAAGCCACATAGGGGTCAAACCCGGCCACATAGAGTTCAAACCCACCGACATAGGGTTCAAACCCATCCAAAAAGTGGTAAAACCCAGCCTCAAAGGGATCAAACCCAGCCACATCAAGGTCAACCCCAGCCACAATGGGGTCAAACCCAGCCACAAAGGATTATACTCAGCCACATAGGGTTCAAACCCATCCAAAAAGGGTTCAAATCCAGCCACAAAGGGGTCAAATCCAGCCACATCAGGGTCAACCCCAGCCACAAAGGATTATACTCAGCCACAGAGGGTTCAAATACGTCCAAAAAGGGGTCAAACCCAGCCACAAAGGGGTCAAACCCGGCCACATAGGGTGAAGCCCAGCCACATAGGGGTCAAACCTGGCCACATAGAGTTCAAACCCACCCACATCAGGGTCAAGCCAAGCCACATAGGGGTCAAACCCGGCCACATAGAGTTCAAACCCACCGACATAGGGTTCAAACCCATCCAAAAAGAGGTAAAACCCAGCCTCAAAGGGGTCAAACCCAGCCACATCAGGGTCAACCCTAGCCACAATGGGGTCAAACCCAGCCACAATGGATTATGCTCAGCCACATAGGGTTCAAACCCATCCAAAAAGGCGTCAAACTCAGCCACAAAGGGGTCAAACCCAGCCACATCAGGGTCAAGCTCAGCCACATAGGGTTCAAACCTGGCCACATAGAGTTCAAACCCACCCACATCAGGGTCAAGCCAAGCCACATAGGGGTCAAACCCGGCCACATAGAGTTCAAACCCACCGACATAGGGTTCAAACCCATCCAAAAAGTGGTAAAACCCAGCCTCAAAGGGATCAAACCCAGCCACATCAGGGTCAACCCCAGCCACAATGGGGTCAAACCCAGCCACAAAGGATTATACTCAGCCACATAGGGTTCAAACCCATCCAAAAAGGGTTCAAATCCAGCCACAAAGGGGTCAAATCCAGCCACATCAGGGTCAACCCCAGCCACAAAGGATTATACTCAGCCACAGAGGGTTCAAATACGTCCAAAAAGGGGTCAAACCCAGCCACAAAGGGGTCAAACCCGGCCACATAGGGTCAAGCCCAGCCACATAGGGGTCAAACCTGGCCACATAGAGTTCAAACCCACCCACATCAGGGTCAAGCCAAGCCACATAGGAGTCAAACCCGGCCACATAGAGTTCAAACCCACCGACATAGGGTTCAAACCCATCCAAAAAGGGGTAAAACCCAGCCTCAAAGGGGTCAAACCCAGCCACATCAGGGTCAACCCCAGCTACAATGGGGTCAAACCCAGCCACAAAGGATTATACTCAGCCACAGAGGGTTCAAATACGTCCAAAAAGGGGTCAAACCCAGCCACAAAGGGGTCAAACCCGGCCACATAGGGTCAAGCCAAGCCACATAGGGGTCAAACCCGGCCACAGAGAGTTCAAACCCACCGACATAGGGTTCAAACCCATCCAAAAAGGGGTAAAACCCAACCTCAAAGGGGTCAAACCCAGCCACATCAGGGTCAACCCTAGCCACAATGGGGTCAAACCCAGCCACAATGGATTATGCTCAGCCACATAGGGTTCAAACCCATCCAAAAAGGGGTCAAACCCAGCCACAAAGGGGTCAAACCCAGCCACATCAGGGTCAAGCTCAGCCACATAGGGTTCAAACCTGGCCACATAGAGTTCAAACCCACCCACATCAGGGTCAAGCCAAGCCACATAGGGGTCAAACCCGGCCACATAGAGTTCAAACCCACCGACATAGGGTTCAAACCCATCCAAAAAGGGGTAAAACCCAGCCTCAAAGGGGTCAAACCCAGCCACATCAGGGTCAACCCCAGCCACAATGGGGTCAAACCCAGCCACAAAGGATTATACTCAGCCACATAGGGTTCAAACCCATCCAAAAAGGGGTCAAATCCAGCCACATCAGGGTCAACCCCAGCCACAATTGGGTCAAACCCAGCCACAAAGGATTATACTCAGCCACAGAGGGTTCAAATACGTCCAAAAAGGGGTCAAACCCAGCCACAAAGGGGTCAAACCCGGCCACATAGGGTCAAGCCCAGCCACATAGGGGTCAAACCTGGCCACATAGAGTTCAAACCCACCCACATCAGGGTCAAGCCCAGCCACATAGGGTTCAAACTCGGCCACATAGAGTTCAAACCCACCGACATAGTGTTCAAACCCATCCAAAAAGGGGTCAAACCCAGCCTCAAAGGGGTCAAACCCAGCCACATCAGGGTCAACCCCAGCCACAATGGGGTCAAACCCAGCCACAATGGATGATGCTCAGCCATATAGGGTTCAAACCCATCCAAAAAGGGGTCAAAACCCAGCCTCAAAGTGGTCAAACCCAGCCACATCAGGGTCAACCCCAGCCACAATGGGGTCAATCCCAGCCACAATGGATTATGCTGGGCCACATAGGGTTCAAACCCATCCAAAAAGGGGTCAAACCCAGCCACAAAGGGGTCAAACCCAGCCACATCAGGGTCAAGCTCAGCCACATAGGGTTAAAACCTGGCCACATAGAGTTCAAACCCACCCACATCAGGGTCAAGCCAAGCCACATAGGGGTCAAACCCGGCCACATAGGGGTCAAACCCACCGACATAGGGTTCAAACCCATCCAAAAAGGGGTAAAACCCAGCCTCAAAGGGGTCAAACCCAGCCACATCAGGGTCAACCCTAGCCACAATGGGGTCAAACCCAGCCACAATGGATTATGCTCAGCCACATAGGGTTCAAACCGATCCAAAAAGGGGTCAAACCCAGCCACAAAGGGGTCAAACCCAGCCACATCAGGGTCAAGCTCAGCCACATAGGGTTCAAACCTGGCCACATAGAGTTCAAACCCACCCACATCAGGGTCAAGCCAAGCCACATAGGGGTCAAACCCGGCCACATAGAGTTCAAACCCACCGACATAGGGTTCAAACCCATCCAAAAAGGGGTAAAACCCAGCCTCAAAGGGATCAAACCCAGCCACATCAGGGTCAACCCCAGCCACAATGGGGTCAAACCCAGCCACAAAGGATTATACTCAGCCACATAGGGTTCAAACCCATCCAAAAAGGGTTCAAATCCAGCCACAAAGGGGTCAAATCCAGCCACATCAGGGTCAACCCCAGCCACAATTGGGTCAAACCCAGCCACAAAGGATTATACTCAGCCACAGAGGGTTCAAATACGTCCAAAAAGGGGTCAAACCCAGCCACAAAGGGGTCAAACCCGGCCACATAGGGTCAAGCCCAGCCACATAGGGGTCAAACCTGGCCACATAGAGTTCAAACCCACCCACATCAGGGTCAAGCCCAGCCACATAGGGTTCAAACTCGGCCACATAGAGTTCAAACCCACCGACATAGTGTTCAAACCCATCCAAAAAGGGGTCAAACCCAGCCTCAAAGGGGTCAAACCCAGCCACATCAGGGTCAACCCCAGCCACAATGGGGTCAAACCCAGCCACAATGGATGATGCTCAGCCATATAGGGTTCAAACCCATCCAAAAAGGGGTCAAACCCAGCCTCAAAGGGGTCAAACCCAGCCACATCAGGGTCAACCCCAGCCACAATGGGGTCAATCCCAGCCACAATGGATTATGCTGGGCCACATAGGGTTCAAACCCATCCAAAAAGGGGTCAAACCCAGCCACAAAGGGGTCAAACCCAGCCACATCAGGGTCAAGCTCAGCCACATAGGGTTAAAACCTGGCCACATAGAGTTCAAACCCACCCACATCAGGGTCAAGCCAAGCCACATAGGGGTCAAACCCGGCCACATAGGGGTCAAACCCACCGACATAGGGTTCAAACCCATCCAAAAAGGGGTAAAACCCAGCCTCAAAGGGGTCAAACCCAGCCACATCAGGGTCAAACCTAGCCACAATGGGGTCAAACCCAGCCACAATGGATTATGCTCAGCCACATAGGGTTCAAACCGATCCAAAAAGGGGTCAAACCCAGCCACAAAGGGGTCAAACCCAGCCACATCAGGGTCAAGCTCAGCCACATAGGGTTCAAACCTGGCCACATAGAGTTCAAACCCACCCACATCAGGGTCAAGCCAAGCCACATAGGGGTCAAACCCGGCCACATAGAGTTCAAACCCACCGACATAGGGTTCAAACCCATCCAAAAAGGGGTAAAACCCAGCCTCAAAGGGATCAAACCCAGCCACATCAGGGTCAACCCCAGCCACAATGGGGTCAAACCCAGCCACAAAGGATTATACTCAGCCACATAGGGTTCAAACCCATCCAAAAAGGGTTCAAATCCAGCCACAAAGGGGTCAAATCCAGCCACATCAGGGTCAACCCCAGCCACAAAGGATTATACTCAGCCACAGAGGGTTCAAATACGTCCAAAAAGGGGTCAAACCAAGCCACAAAGGGGTCAAACCCGGCCACATAGGGTCAAGCCCAGCCACATAGGGGTCAAACCTGGCCACATAGAGTTCAAACCCACCCACATCAGGGTCAAGCCAAGCCACATAGGGGTCAAACCCGGCCACATAGAGTTCAAACCCACCGACATAGGGTTCAAACCCATCCAAAAAGGGGTAAAACCCAGCCTCAAAGGGGTCAAATCCAGCCACATCAGGGTCAACCCCAGCCACAATTGGGTCAAACCCAGCCACAAAGGATTATACTCAGCCACAGAGGGTTCAAATACGTCCAAAAAGGGGTCAAACCCAGCCACAAAGGGGTCAAACCCGGCCACATAGGGTCAAGCCCAGCCACATAGGGGTCAAACCTGGCCACATAGAGTTCAAACCCACCCACATCAGGGTCAAGCCCAGCCACATAGGGTTCAAACTCGGCCACATAGAGTTCAAACCCACCGAAAAAGTGTTCAAACCCATCCAAAAAGGGGTCAAACCCAGCCACAAAGGGGTCAAACCCAGCCACATCAGGGTCAACCCCAGCCACAATGGGGTCAAACCCAGCCACAATGGATGATGCTCAGCCATATAGGGTTCAAACCCATCCAAAAAGGGGTCAAACCCAGCAACAAAGTGGTCAAACCCAGCCACATCAGGGTCAACCCCAGCCACAATGGGGTCAATCCCAGCCACAATGGATTATGCTGGGCCACATAGGGTTCAAACCCATCCAAAAAGGGGTCAAACCCAGCCACAAAGGGGTCAAACCCAGCCACATCAGGGTCAAGCTCAGCCACATAGGGTTCAAACCCGGCCACAGAGAGTTCAAACCCACCGACATAGGGTTCAAACCCATCCAAAAAGGGGTAAAACCCAGCCTCAAAGGGGTCAAACCCAGCCACATCAGGGTCAACCCTAGCCACAATGGGGTCAAACCCAGCCACAATGGATTATGCTCAGCCACATAGGGTTCAAACCCATTCAAAAAGGGGTCAAACCCAGCCACAAAGGGGTCAAACCCAGCCACATCAGGGTCAAGCTCAGCCACATAGGGTTCAAACCTGGCCACATAGAGTTCAAACCCACCCACATCAGGGTCAAGCCAAGCCACATAGGGTTCAAACCCATCCAAAAAGGGGTAAAACCCAGCCTCAAAGGGGTCAAACCCAGCCACATCAGGGTCAAGCTCAGCCACATAGGGTTCAAACCTGGCCACATAGAGTTCAAACCCACCCACATCAGGGTCAAGCCAAGCCACATAGGGGTCAAACCCGGCCACATAGAGTTCAAACCCACCGACATAGGGTTCAAACCCATCCAAAAAGGGGTAAAACCCAGCCTCAAAGGGATCAAACCCAGCCACATCAGGGTCAACCCCAGCCACAATGGGGTCAAACCCAGCCACAAAGGATTATACTCAGCCACATAGGGTTCAAACCCATCCAAAAAGGGTTCAAATCCAGCCACATAGGGGTCAAACCTGGCCACATAGAGTTCAAACCCACCCACATCAGGGTCAAGCCCAGCCACATAGGGTTCAAACTCGGCCACATAGAGTTCAAACCCACCGACATAGTGTTCAAACCCATCCAAAAAGGGGTCAAACCCAGCCTCAAAGGGATCAAACCCAGCCACATCAGGGTCAACCCCAGCCACAATGGGGTCAAACCCAGCCACAATGGATGATGCTCAGCCATATAGGGTTCAAACCCATCCAAAAAGGGGTCAAACCCAGCCTCAAAGTGGTCAAACCCAGCCACATCAGGGTCAACCCCAGCCACAATGGGGTCAATCCCAGCCACAATGGATTATGCTGGGCCACATAGGGTTCAAACCCATCCAAAAAGGGGTCAAACCCAGCCACAAAGGGGTCAAACCCAGCCACATCAGGGTCAAGCTCAGCCACATAGGGTTCAAACCTGGCCACATAGAGTTCAAACCCACCCACATCAGGGTCAAGCCAAGCCACATAGGGGTCAAACCCGGCCACATAGGGGTCAAACCCACCGACATAGGGTTCAAACCCATCCAAAAAGGGGTAAAACCCAGCCTCAAAGGGGTCAAACCCAGCCACATCAGGGTAAACCCTAGCCACAATGGGGTCAAACCCAGCCACAATGGATTATGCTCAGCCACATAGGGTTCAAACCGATCCAAAAAGGGGTCAAACCCAGCCACAAAGGGGTCAAACCCAGCCACATCAGGGTCAAGCTCAGCCACATAGGGTTCAAACCTGGCCACATAGAGTTCAAACCCACCCACATCAGGGTCAAGCCAAGCCACATAGGGGTCAAACCCGGTCACATAGAGTTCAAACCCACCGACATAGGGTTCAAACCCATCCAAAAAGGGGTAAAACCCAGCCTCAAAGGGATCAAACCCAGCCACATCAGGGTCAACCCCAGCCACAATGGGGTCAAACCCAGCCACAAAGGATTATACTCAGCCACATAGGGTTCAAACCCATCCAAAAAGGGTTCAAATCCAGCCACAAAGGGGTCAAATCCAGCCACATCAGGGTCAACCCCAGCCACAAAGGATTATACTCAGCCACAGAGGGTTCAAATACGTCCAAAAAGGGGTCAAACCAAGCCACAAAGGGGTCAAACCCGGCCACATAGGGTCAAGCCCAGCCACATAGGGGTCAAACCTGGCCACATAGAGTTCAAACCCACCCACATCAGGGTCAAGCCAAGCCACATAGGGGTCAAACCCGGCCACATAGAGTTCAAACCCACCGACATAGGGTTCAAACCCATCCAAAAAGGGGTAAAACCCAGCCTCAAAGGGGTCAAACCCAGCCACATCAGGATCAACCCCAGCTACAATGGGGTCAAACCCAGCCACAAAGGATTATACTCAGCCACAAAGGGTTCAAATACGTCCAAAAAGGGTTCAAACCCAGCCACAAAGGGGTCAAATCCAGCCACATCAGGGTCAACCCCAGCCACAATTGGGTTAAACCCAGCCACAAAGGATTATACTCAGCCACAAAGGGTTCAAATACGTCCAAAAAGGGGTCAAACCCAGCCACAAAGGGGTCAAACCCGGCCACATAGGGTCAAGCCAAGCAACATAGGGGTCAAACCCGGCCACAGAGAGTTCAAACCCACCGACATAGGGTTCAAACCCATCCAAAAAGGGGTAAAACCCAGCCTCAAAGGGGTCAAACCCAGCCACATCAGGGTCAACCCTAGCCACAATGGGGTCAAACCCAGCCACAATGGATTATGCTCAGCCACATAGGGTTCAAACCCATCCAAAAAGGGGTCAAACCCAGCCACAAAGGGGTCAAACCCAGCCACATCAGGGTCAAGCTCAGCCACATAGGGTTCAAACCTGGCCACATAGAGTTCAAACCCACCCACATCAGGGTCAAGCCAAGCCACATAGGGGTCAAACCCGACCACATAGAGTTCAAACCCACCGACATAGGGTTCAAACCCAGCCTCAAAGGGGTCAAACCCAGCCACATCAGGGTCAACCCCAGCCACAATGGGGTCAAACCCAGCCACAAAGGATTATACTCAGCCACATAGGGTTCAAACCCATCCAAAAAGGGTTCAAATCCAGCCACAAAGGGGTCAAATCCAGCCACATCAGGGTCAACCCCAGCCACAATTGGGTCAAACCCAGCCACAAAGGATTATACTCAGCCACAGAGGGTTCAAATACGTCCAAAAAGGGGTCAAACCCAGCCACAAAGGGGTCAAACCCGGCCACATAGGGTCAAGCCCAGCCACATAGGGGTCAAACCTGGCCACATAGAGTTCAAACCCACCCACATCAGGGTCAAGCCAAGCCACATAGGGTTCAAACCCATCCAAAAAGGGGTAAAACCCAGCCACAAAGGGGTCAAACC
Organism: Lophius americanus; assembly: GCA_037951165.1. NCBI lineage: Eukaryota > Metazoa > Chordata > Actinopteri > Lophiiformes > Lophiidae > Lophius > Lophius americanus. Next base: position 193,038 of record JBBDHG010000105.1, on the reverse strand, counting down.
CAGCCACATCAGGGTCAACCCCAGCCACAATGGGGTCAAACCCAGCCACAATGGATGATGTTCAGCCATATAGGGTTCAAACCCATCCAAAAAGGGGTCAAACCCAGCCACAAAGTGGTCAAACCCAGCCACATCAGGGTCAACCCCAGCCACAATGGGGTCTATCCCAGCCACAATGGATTATGCTGGGCCACATAGGGTTCAAACCCATCCAAAAAGGGGTCAAACCCAGCCACAAAGGGGTCAAACCCAGCCACATCAGGGTCAAGCTCAGCCACATAGGGTTCAAACCTGGCCACATAGAGTTCAAACCCACCCACATCAGGGTCAAGCCAAGCCACATAGGGGTCAAACCCGGCCACATAGAGTTCAAACCCACCGACATAGGGTTCAAACCCATCCAAAAAGGGGTAAAACCCAGCCTCAAAGGGGTCAAACCCAGCCACATCAGGGTCAACCCCAGCCACAATGGGGTCAAACCCAGCCACAATGGATTATGCTCAGCCACATAGGGTTCAAACCCATCCAAAAAGGGGTCAAACCCAGCCACAAAGGGGTCAAACCCAGCCACATCAGGGTCAAGCTCAGCCACATAGGGTTCAAACCTGGCCACATAGAGTTCAAACCCACCCACATCAGGGTCAAGCCAAGCCACATAGGGGTCAAACCCGACCACATAGAGTTCAAACCCACCGACATAGGGTTCAAACCCATCCAAAAAGGGGTAAAACCCAGCCTCAAAGGGGTCAAACCCAGCCACATCAGGGTCAACCCCAGCCACAATGGGGTCAAACCCAGCCACAAAGGATTATACTCAGCCACATAGGGTTCAAACCCATCCAAAAAGGGTTCAAATCCAGCCACAAAGGGGTCAAATCCAGCCACATCAGGGTCAACCCCAGCCACAATTGGGTCAAACCCAGCCACAAAGGATTATACTCAGCCACAGAGGGTTCAAATACCTCCAAAAAGGGGTCAAACCCAGCCACAAAGGGGTCAAACCCGGCCACATAGGGTCAAGCCCAGCCACATAGGGGTCAAACCTGGCCACATAGAGTTCAAACCCACCCACATCAGGGTCAAGCCCAGCCACATAGGGTTCAAACTCGGGCACATAGAGTTCAAACCCGGCCACAGAGAGTTCAAACCCACCGACATAGGGTTCAAACCCATCCAAAAAGGGGTAAAACCCAGCCTCAAAGGGGTCAAACCCAGCCACATCAGGGTCAACCCTAGCCACAATGGGGTCAAACCCAGCCACAATGGATTATGCTCAGCCACATAGGGTTCAAACCCATTCAAAAAGGGGTCAAACCCAGCCACAAAGGGGTCAAACCCAGCCACATCAGGGTCAAGCTCAGCCACATAGGGTTCAAACCTGGCCACATAGAGTTCAAACCCACCCACATCAGGGTCAAGCCAAGCCACATAGGGTTCAAACCCATCCAAAAAGGGGTAAAACCCAGCCTCAAAGGGGTCAAACCCAGCCACATCAGGGTCAACCCCAGCCACAATGGGGTCAAACCCAGCCACAAAGGATTATACTCAGCCACATAGGGTTCAAACCCATCCAAAAAGGGTTCAAATCCAGCCACAAAGGGGTCAAATCCAGCCACATCAGGGTCAACCCCAGCCACAATTGGGTCAAACCCAGCCACAAAGGATTATACTCAGCCACAGAGGGTTCAAATACGTCCAAAAAGGGGTCAAACCCAGCCACAAAGGGGTCAAACCCGGCCACATAGGGTGAAGCCCAGCCACATAGGGGTCAAACCTGGCCACATAGAGTTCAAACCCACCCACATCAGGGTCTAGCCCAGCCACATAGGGTTCAAACTCGGCCACATAGAGTTCAAACCCACCGACATAGTGTTCAAACCCATCCAAAAAAGGGGTCAAACCCAGCCACAAAGGTGTCAAACCCAGCCACATCAGGGTCAAGCTCAGCCACATAGGGTTCAAACCTGGCCACATAGAGTTCAAACCCACCCACATCAGGGTCAAGCCAAGCCACATAGGGTTTAAACCCATCCAAAAAGGGGTAAAACCCAGCCTCAAAGGGGTCAAACCCAGCCACATCAGGGTCAACCCTAGCCACAAAGGGGTCAAACCCAGCCACAATGGATTATGCTCAGCCACATAGGGTTCAAACCCATTCAAAAAGGGGTCAAACCCAGCCACAAAGGGGTCAAACCCAGCCACATCAGGGTCAAGCTCAGCCACATAGGGTTCAAACCTGGCCACATAGAGTTCAAACCCACCCACATCAGGGTCAAGCCAAGCCACATAGGGTTCAAACCCATCCAAAAAGGGGTAAAACCCAGCCTCAAAGGGGTCAAACCCAGCCACATCAGGGTCAACCCCAGCCACAATGGGGTCAAACCCAGCCACAAAGGATTATACTCAGCCATATAGGGTTCAAACCCATCCAAAAAGGGTTCAAATCCAGCCACAAAGGTGTCAAATCCAGCCACATCAGGGTCAACCCCAGCCACAATTGGTTCAAACCCAGCCACAAAGGATTATACTCAGCCACAGAGGGTTCAAATACGTCCAAAAAGGGGTCAAACCCAGCCACAAAGGGGTCAAACCCGGCCACATAGGGTCAAGCCCAGCCACATAGGGGTCAAACCTGGCCACATAGAGTTCAAACCCACCCACATCAGGGTCAAGCCCAGCCACATAGGGTTCAAACTCGGCCACATAGGGTTCAAACCCATCCAAAAAGGGGTAAAACCCAGCCTCAAAGGGGTCAAACCCAGCCACATCAGGGTCAACCCTAGCCACAATGGGGTCAAACCCAGCCACAATGGATTATGCTCAGCCACATAGGGTTCAAACCCATTCAAAAAGGGGTCAAACCCAGCCACAAAGGGGTCATACCCAGCCACATCAGGGTCAAGCTCAGCCACATAGGGTTCAAACCTGGCCACATAGAGTTCAAACCCACCCACATCAGGGTCAAGCCAAGCCACATAGGGTTCAAACCCATCCAAAAAGGGGTAAAACCCAGCCTCAAAGGGGTCAAACCCAGCCACATCAGGGTCAACCCCAGCCACAATGGGGTCAAACCCAGCCACAAAGGATTATACTCAGCCACATAGGGTTCAAACCCATCCAAAAAGGGTTCAAATCCAGCCACAAAGGGGTCAAATCCAGCCACATCAGGGTCAACCCCAGCCACAATTGGGTCAAACCCAGCCACAAAGGATTATACTCAGCCACAGAGGGTTCAAATACGTCCAAAAAGGGGTCAAACCCAGCCACAAAGGGGTCAAACCCGGCCACATAGGGTCAAGCCCAGCCACATAGGGGTCAAACCTGGCCACATAGAGTTCAAACCCACCCACATCAGGGTCAAGCCCAGCCACATAGGGTTCAAACTCGGGCACATAGAGTTCAAACCCGGCCACAGAGAGTTCAAACCCACCGACATAGGGTTCAAACCCATCCAAAAAGGGGTAAAACCCAGCCTCAAAGGGGTCAAACCAGCCACATCAGGGTCAACCCTAGCCACAATGGGGTCAAACCCAGCCACAATGGATTATGCTCAGCCACATAGGGTTCAAACCCATTAAAAAAGGGGTCAAACCCAGCCACAAAGGGGTCAAACCCAGCCACATCAGGGTCAAGCTCAGCCACATAGGGTTCAAACCTGGCCACATAGAGTTCAAACCCACCCACATCAGGGTCAAGCCAAGCCACATAGGGTTCAAACCCATCCAAAAAGGGGTAAAACCCAGCCTCAAAGGGGTCAAACCCAGCCACATCAGGGTCAACCCCAGCCACAATGGGGTCAAACCCAGCCACAAAGGATTATACTCAGCCACATAGGGTTCAAACCCATCCAAAAAGGGTTCAAATCCAGCCACAATTGGGTCAAACCCAGCCACAAAGGATTATACTCAGCCACAGAGGGTTCAAATACGTCCAAAAAGGGGTCAAACCCAGCCACAAAGGGGTCAAACCCGGCCACATAGGGTGAAGCCCAGCCACATAGGGGTCAAACCTGGCCACATAGAGTTCAAACCCACCCACATCAGGGTCTAGCCCAGCCACATAGGGTTCAAACTCGGCCACATAGAGTTCAAACCCACCGACATAGTGTTCAAACCCATCCAAAAAAGGGGTCAAACCCAGCCACAAAGGGGTCAAACTCAGCCACATCAGGGTCAAGCTCAGCCACATAGGGTTCAAACCTGGCCACATAGAGTTCAAACCCACCCACATCAGGGTCAAGCCAAGCCACATAGGGTTCAAACCCATCCAAAAAGGGGTAAAACCCAGCCTCAAAGGGGTCAAACCCAGCCACATCAGGGTCAACCCCAGCCACAATGGGGTCAAACCCAGCCACAAAGGATTATACTCAGCCACATAGGGTTCAAACCCATTCAAAAAGGGGTCAACCCCAGCCACAAAGGGGTCAAACCCAGCCACATCAGGGTCAAGCTCAGCCACATAGGGTTCAAACCTGGCCACATAGAGTTCAAACCCACCCACATCAGGGTCAAGCCAAGCCACATAGGGTTTAAACCCATCCAAAAAGGGGTAAAACCCAGCCTCAAAGGGGTCAAACCCAGCCACATCAGGGTCAACCCTAGCCACAATGGGGTCAAACCCAGCCACAATGGATTATGCTCAGCCACATAGGGTTCAAACCCATTCAAAAAGGGGTCAAACCCAGCCACAAAGGGGTCAAACCCAGCCACATCAGGGTCAAGCTCAGCCACATAGGGTTCAAACCTGGCCACATAGAGTTCAAACCCACCCACATCAGGGTCAAGCCAAGCCACATAGGGTTCAAACCCATCCAAAAAGGGGTAAAACCCAGCCTCAAAGGGGTCAAACCCAGCCACATCAGGGTCAACCCCAGCCACAATGGGGTCAAACCCAGCCACAAAGGATTATACTCAGCCACATAGGGTTCAAACCCATCCAAAAAGGGTTCAAATCCAGCCACAAAGGTGTCAAATCCAGCCACATCAGGGTCAACCCCAGCCACAATTGGTTCAAACCCAGCCACAAAGGATTATACTCAGCCACAGAGGGTTCAAATACGTCCAAAAAGGGGTCAAACCCAGCCACAAAGGGGTCAAACCCGGCCACATAGGGTCAAGCCCAGCCACATAGGGGTCAAACCTGGCCACATAGAGTTCAAACCCACCCACATCAGGGTCAAGCCCAGCCACATAGGGTTCAAACTCGGCCACATAGGGTTCAAACCCATCCAAAAAGGGGTAAAACCCAGCCTCAAAGGGGTCAAACCCAGCCACATCAGGGTCAACCCTAGCCACAATGGGGTCAAACCCAGCCACAATGGATTATGCTCAGCCACATAGGGTTCAAACCCATTCAAAAAGGGGTCAAACCCAGCCACAAAGGGGTCAAACCCAGCCACATCAGGGTCAAGCTCAGCCACATAGGGTTCAAACCTGGCCACATAGAGTTCAAACCCACCCACATCAGGGTCAAGCCAAGCCACATAGGGTTCAAACCCATCCAAAAAGGGGTAAAACCCAGCCTCAAAGGGGTCAAACCCAGCCACATCAGGGTCAACCCCAGCCACAATGGGGTCAAACCCAGCCACAAAGGATTATACTCAGCCACATAGGGTTCAAACCCATCCAAAAAGGGTTCAAATCCAGCCACAAAGGGGTCAAATCCAGCCACATCAGGGTCAACCCCAGCCACAATTGGGTCAAACCCAGCCACAAAGGATTATACTCAGCCACAGAGGGTTCAAATACGTCCAAAAAGGGGTCAAACCCAGCCACAAAGGGGTCAAACCCGGCCACATAGGGTGAAGCCCAGCCACATAGGGGTCAAACCTGGCCACATAGAGTTCAAACCCACCCACATCAGGGTCAAGCCCAGCCACATAGGGTTCAAACTCGGCCACATAGAGTTCAAACCCACCGACATAGTGTTCAAACCCATCCAAAAAAGGGGTCAAACCCAGCCACAAAGGGGTCAAACCCAGCCACATCAGGGTCAACCCCAGCCACAATGGGGTCAAACCCAGCCACAATGGATGATGCTCAGCAATATAGGGTTCAAACCCATCCAAAAAGGGGTCAAACCCAGCCACAAAGAGGTCAAACCCAGCCACATCAGGGTCAACCCCAGCCACAATGGGGTCTATCCCAGCCACAATGGATTATGCTGGGCCACATAGGGTTCAAACCCATCCAAAAAGGGGTCAAACCCAGCCACAAAGGGGTCAAACCCAGCCACATCAGGGTCAAGCTCAGCCATTTAGGGTTCAAACCTGGCCACATAGAGTTCAAACCCACCCACATCAGGGTCAAGCCAAGCCACATAGGGGTCAAACCCGGCCACATAGAGTTCAAACCCACCGACATAGGGTTCAAACCCATCCAAAAAGGGGTAAAACCCAGCCTCAAAGGGGTCAAACCCAGCCACATCAGGGTCAACCCCAGCCACAATGGGGTCAAACCCAGCCACAAAGGATTATACTCAGCCACATAGGGTTCAAACCCATCCAAAAAGGGTTCAAATCCAGCCACAAAGGGGTCAAATCCAGCCACATCAGGGTCAACCCCAGCCACAATGGGGTCAAACCTGGCCACATAGAGTTCAAACCCACCCACATCAGGGTCAAGCCAAGCCACATAGGGGTCAAACCCGGCCACATAGAGTTCAAACCGACCGACATAGGGTTCAAACCCATCCAAAAAGGGGTAAAACCCAGCCTCAAAGGGTTCAAACCCAGCCACATCAGGGTCAACCGCAGCCACAATGGGGTCAAACCCAGCCACAATGGGGTCAAACCCAGCCACAATGGATGATGCTCAGCCATATAGGGTTCAAACCCATCCAAAAAGGGGTCAAACCCAGCCACAAAGTGGTCAAACCCAGCCACATCAGGGTCAACCCCAGCCACAATGGGGTCAATCCCAGCCACAATGGATTATGCTGGGCCACATAGGGTTCAAACCCATCCATAAAGGGGTCAAACCCAGCCACAAAGGGGTCAAACCCAGCCACATCAGGGTCAAGCTCAGCCACATAGGGTTCAAACCTGGCCACATAGAGTTCAAACCCACCCACATCAGGGTCAAGCCAAGCCACATAGGGGTCAAACCCGGCCACATAGAGTTCAAACCCACCGACATAGGGTTCAAACCCATCCAAAAAGGGGTAAAACCCAGCCTCAAAGTGGTCAAACCCAGCCACATCAGGGTCAACCCCAGCCACAATGGGGTCAAACCCAGCCACAATGGATTATACTCAGCCACATAGGGTTCAAACCCATCCAAAAAGGGGTCAAACCCAGCCACAAAGGGGTCAAACCCAGCCACATCAGGGTCAAGCTCAGCCACATAGGGTTCAAACCTGGCCACATAGAGTTCAAACCCACCCACATCAGGGTCAAGCCAAGCCACATAGGGGTCAAACCCGGCCACATAGAGTTCAAACCCACCGACATAGGGTTCAAACCCATCCAAAAAGGGGTAAAACCCAGCCTCAAAGGGGTCAAACCCAGCCACATCAGGGTCAACCCCAGCCACAATGGGGTCAAACCCAGCCACAAAGGATTATACTCAGCCACATAGGGTTCAAACCCATCCAAAAAGGGTTCAAATCCAGCCACAAAGGGGTCAAATCCAGCCACATCAGGGTCAACCCCAGCCACAATTGGGTCAAACCCAGCCACAAAGGATTATACTCAGCCACAGAGGGTTCAAATACGTCCAAAAAGGGGTCAAACCCAGCCACAAAGGGGTCAAACCCGGCCACATAGGGTCAAGCCCAGCCACATAGGGGTCAAACCTGGCCACATAGAGTTCAAACCCACCCACATCAGGGTCAAGCCAAGCCACATAGGGGTCAAACCCGGCCACATAGAGTTCAAACCCACCGACATAGGGTTCAAACCCATCCAAAAAGGGGTAAAACCCAGCCTCAAAGGGGTCAAACCCAGCCACATCAGGGTCAACCCCAGCCACAATGGGGTCAAACCCAGCCACAAAGGATTATACTCAGCCACATAGGGTTCAAACCCATCCAAAAAGGGTTCAAATCCAGCCACAAAGGGGTCAAATCCAGCCACATCAGGGTCAACCCCAGCCACAATTGGGTCAAACCCAGCCACAAAGGATTATACTCAGCCACAGAGGGTTCAAATACGTCCAAAAAGGGGTCAAACCCAGCCACAAAGGGGTCAAACCCGGCCACATAGGGTCAAGCCCAGCCACATAGGGGTCAAACCTGGCCACATAGAGTTCAAACCCACCCACATCAGGGTCAAGCTCAGCCACATAAGGTTCAAACCTGGCCACATAGAGTTCAAACCCACCCACATCAGGGTCAAGCCAAGCCACATAGGGGTCAAACCCGGCCACATAGAGTTCAAACCCACCGACATAGGGTTCAAACCCATCCAAAAAGGGTTCAAACCCAGCCACAAAGGGGTCAAATCCGGCCACATCAGGGTCAACCCCAGCCACAATTGGGTCAAACCCAGCCACAAAGGATTATACTCAGCCACAGAGGGTTCAAATACGTCCAAAAAGGGGTCAAACCCAGCCACAATGGGGTCAAACCCGGCCACATCAGGGTCAACCCCAGCCACAATGGGGTCAATCCCAGCCACAATGAGGTCAATTTCAGCCACAAAGGATTATCCTCAGCCACATAGGGTTCAAACCCATCCAAAAAGGGGTCAAACCCAGCCACAAAGGGGTCAAACCCAGCCACATCAGGGTCAACCCCAGCCACAATGGGGTCAATCCCAGCCACAATGAGGTCAAACCCAGCCACAAAGGATTATACTCAGCCACAGAGGGTTCAAATACGTCCAAAAAGGGGTCAAACCCTGCCACAAAGGGGTCAACCCCAGCCACAATCGCGTCAAATTCAGCCACAAAGGATAATACTCAGCCACAGAGGGTTCAAATACATCAAAAAAGGGGTCAAACCCAGCCACAAAGGGGTCAAACCCAGCCACATAGGGGTCAAATCCGGCCACATAGAGTTCAAACCAAATCACATAGATTATAGAATAAGCCACTTGGGGTTCAAACTCAGTTTTATAGGGTTCAAACCCATCCAAAAAGAGGTCAAACCCAGCCACAAAGTGGTCAAACCCAGCCACATCAGGGTCAACCCTAGCCACAATGGGGTCAAACCCAGCCACAATGGATTATGCTCAGCCACATAGGGTTCAAACCCATCCAAAAAGGGGTCAAATCCAGCCACAAAGGGGTCAAACCCAGCCAAATCAGGGTCAAGCTCAGCCACATAGGGTTCAAACCTGGCCACATAGAGTTCAAACCCACCCACATCAGGATCAAGCCAAGCCACATAGGGGTCAAACCCGGCCACATAGAGTTCAAACCGACCGACATAGGGTTCAAACCCATCCAAAAAGGGGTAAAACCCAGCCTCAAAGGGTTCAAACCCAGCCACATCAGGGTCAACCGCAGCCACAATGGGGTCAAACCCAGCCACAAAGAATTATACTCAGCCACATAGGGTTCAAACCCATCCAAAAAGGGTTCAAACCCATCCAAAAAGGGGTCAAACCCAGCCACAAAGGGGTCAAACCTGGCCACATAGGGTCAAGCCCAGCCACATATGGGTCAAACTTGGCCACATAGAGTTCAAACCCACCCACATCAGGGTCAAGCTCAGCCACATAAGGTTCAAACCTGGCCACATAGAGTTCAAACCCACCCACATCAGGGTCAAGCCAAGCCACATAGGGGTCAAACCCGGCCACATAGAGTTCAAACCCACCGACATAGGGTTCAAACCCATCCAAAAAGGGGTAAAACCCAGCCTCAAAGGGGTCAAACCCAGCCACATCAGGGTCAACCCCAGCCACAATGGGGTCAAACCAAGCCACAAAGGATTATACTCAGCCACATAGGGTTCAAACCCATCCAAAAAGGGTTCAAACCCAGCCACAAAGGGGTCAAATCCAGCCACATCAGGGTCAACCCCAGCCACAATTGGGTCAAACCCAGCCACAAAGGATTATACTCAGCCACAGAGGGTTCAAATACGTCCAAAAAGGGGTCAAACCCAGCCACAATGTGGTCAAACCCGGCCACATCAGGGTCAACCCCAGCCACAATGGGGTCAATCCCAGCCACAATGAGGTCAAATACAGCCACAAAGGATTATCCTCAGCCACATAGGGTTCAAACCCATCCAAAAAGGGGTCAAACCCAGCCACAAAGGGGTCAAACCCAGCCACATCAGGGTCAACCCCAGCCACTATGGGGTCAATCCCAGCCACAATGAGGTCAAACCCAGCCACAAAGGATTATAGTCAGCCACAGAGGGTTCAAATACGTCCAAAAAGGGGTCAAACCCTGCCACAAAGGGGTCAACCCCAGCCACAATGGCGTCAAATTCAGCCACAAAGGATAATACTCAGCCAAAGAGGGTTCAAATACATCAAAAAAGGGGTCAAACCCAGCCACAAAGGGGTCAAACACAGCCACATCAGGGTCAACCCCAGCCACAATGGGGTCAAACCCAGCCACAATGGATTATGCTCAGCCATGTAGGGTTCAAACCCCTCCAAAAAGGGGTCAAACCCAGCCACATAGGGGTCAAATCCGGCCACATAGAGTTCAAACCAAACCACATAGATTATAGAATAAGCCACTTGGGGTTCAAACTCAGTTATATAGGGTTCAAACCCATCCAAAAAGAGGTCAAACCCAGCCACAAAGTGGTCAAACCCAGCCACATCAGGGTCAACCCTAGCCACAATGGGGTCAAACCCAGCCACAATGGATTATGCTCAGCCACATAGGGTTCAAACCCATCCAAAAAGGGGTCAAATCCAGCCACAAAGGGGTCAAACCCAGCCACATCAGGGTCAAGCTCAGCCACATAGGGTTCAAACCTTGCCACATAGAGTTCAAACCCACCCACATCAGGGTCAAGCCAAGCCACATAGGGGTCAAACCCGGCCACATAGAGTTCAAACCGACCGACATAGGGTTCAAACCCATCCAAAAGGGGTAAAACCCAGCCTCAAAGGGTTCAAACCCAGCCACATCAGGGTCAACCGCAGCCACAATGGGGTCAAACCCAGCCACAAAGAATTATACTCAGCCACATAGGGTTCAAACCCATCCAAAAAGGGTTCAAACCCATCCAAAAAGGGGTCAAACCCAGCCACAAAGGGGTCAAACCCGGCCTCATAGGGTCAAGCCCAGCCACATAGGGGTCAAACTTGGCCACATAGAGTTCAAACCCACCCACATCAGGGTCAAGCTCAGCCACATAAGGTTCAAACCTGGCCACATAGAGTTCAAACCCACCCACATCAGGGTCAAGCCAAGCCACATAGGGGTCGAACCCGGCCACATAGAGTTCAAACCCACCGACATAGGGTTCAAACCCATCCAAAAAGGGGTAAAACCCAGCCTCAAAGGGGTCAAACCCAGCCACATCAGGGTCAACCCCAGCCACAATGGGGTCAAACCCAGCCACAAAGGATTATACTCAGCCACATAGGGTTCAAACCCATCCAAAAAGGGTTCAAACCCAGCCACAAAGGGGTCAAATCCAGCCACATCAGGGTCAACCCCAGCCACAATTGGGTCAAACCCAGCCACAAAGGATTATACTCAGCCACAGAGGGTTCAAATACGTCCAAAAAGGGGTCAAACCCAGCCACAATGGGGTCAAACCCAGCCACATCAGGGTCAACCCCAGCCACAATGGGGTCAAATTCAGCCATAAAGGATTATCCTCAGCCACATAGGGTTCAAACCCATCCAAAAAGGGGTCAAACCCAGCCACAAAGGGGTCAAACCCAGCCACATCAGGGTCAACCCCAGCCACTATGGGGTCAATCCCAGCCACAATGAGGTCAAACCCAGCCACAAAGGATTATAGTCAGCCACAGAGGGTTCAAATACGTCCAAAAAGGGGTCAAACCCTGCCACAAAGGGGTCAACCCCAGCCACAATGGCGTCAAATTCAGCCACAAAGGATAATACTCAGCCAAAGAGGGTTCAAATACATCAAAAAAGGGGTAAAACCCAGCCTCAAAGGGGTCAAACCCAGCCACATCAGGGTCAACCCCAGCCACAATGGGGTCAAACCCAGCCACAAAGGATTATACTCAGCCACATAGGGTTCAAACCCATCCAAAAAGGGGTCAAACCCAGCCACAAAGTGGTCAAACCCAGCCACATCAGGGTCAACCCTAGCCACAATGGGGTCAAACCCAGCCACAATGGATTATGCTCAGCCACATAGGGTTCAAACCCATCCAAAAAGGGGTCAAATCCAGCCACAAAGGGGTCAAACCCAGTCACATCAGGGTCAAGCTCAGCCACATAGGGTTCAAACCTGGCCACATAGAGTTCAAACCCACCCACATCAGGGTCAAACCAAGCCACATAGGGGTCAAACCCGGCCATATAGAGTTCAAACCCACCGACATAGGGTTCAAACCCATCCAAAAAGGGGTAAAACCCAGCCTCAAAGGGGTCAAACCCAGCCACATTAGGGTCATCCCCAGCCACAGTGGGGTCAAACTCAGCCACAAAGGATTATACTCAGCCACATAGGGTTCAGACCCATCCAAAAAGGGTTCAAATCCAGCCACAAAGGGGTCAAATCCAGCCACATCAGGGTCAACCCCAGCCACAATTGGGTCAAACCGAGCCACAAAGGATTATACTCAGCCACAGAGGGTTCAAATACGTCCAAAAAGGGGTCAAACCCAGCCACAAAGGGGTCAAACCCGGCCACATAGGGTCAAGCCCAGCCACATAGGGGTCAAACCTGGCCACATAGAGTTCAAACCCACCCACATCAGGGTCAAGCCAAGCCACATAGGGGTCAAACCCGGCCACATAGAGTTCAAACCCACCGACATAGGGTTCAAACCCATCCAAAAAGGGGTAAAACCCAGCCTCAAAGGGGTCAAACCCAGCCACATCAGGGTCAACCCCAGCCACAATGGGGTCAAACCCAGCCACAAAGGATTATAGTCAGCCACAGAGGGTTCAAATACGTCCAAAAAGGGGTCAAACCCTGCCACAAAGGGGTCAACCCCAGCCACAATGGCGTCAAATTCAGCCACAAAGGATAATACTCAGCCAAAGAGGGTTCAAATACATCAAAAAAGGGGTCAAACCCAGCCACAAAGGGGTCAAACCCAGCCACATCAGGGTCAACCCCAGCCACAATGGGGTCAAACCCAGCCACAATGGATTATGCTCAGCCATGTAGGGTTCAAACCCATCCAAAAAGGGGTCAAACCCAGCCACAAAGTGGTCAAACCCAGCCACTTCAGGGTCAACCCTAGCCACAATGGGGTCAAACCCAGCCACAATGGATTATGCTCAGCCACATAGGGTTCAAACCCATCCAAAAAGGGGTCAAACCCAGCCACAAAGGGGTCAAACCCAGCCACATCAGGGTCAAGCTCAGCCACATAGGGTTCAAACCTGGCCACATAGAGTTCAAACCCACCCACATCAGGGTCAAGCCAAGCCACATAGGGGTCAAACCCGGCCACATAGAGTTCAAACCCACCGACATAGGGTTCAAACCCATCCAAAAAGGGGTAAAACCCAGCCTCAAAGGGGTCAAACCCAGCAACATCAGGGTCATCCCCAGCCACAATGGGGTCAAACCCAGCCACAAAGGATTATACTCAGCCACATAGGTTTCAAACCCATCCAAAAAGGGTTCAAATCCAGCCACAAAGGGGTCAAATCCAGCCACATCAGGGTCAACCCCAGCCACAATTGGGTCAAACCCAGCCACAAAGGATTATACTCAGCCACAGAGGGTTCAAATACGTCCAAAAAGGGGTCAAACCCAGCCACAAAGGGGTCAATCCCAGCCACATAGGGTCAAGCCCAGCCACATAGGGGTCAAACCTGGCCACATAGAGTTCAAACCCACCCACATCAGGGTCAAGCTCAGCCACATAAGGTTCAAACCTGGCCCCATAGAGTTCAAACCCACCGACATAGGGTTCAAACCCATCCAAAAAGGGGTAAAACCCAGCCTCAAAGGGGTCAAACCCAGCCACATCAGGGTCAACCCTAGCCACAATGGGGTCAAACCCAGCCACAATGGATTATGCTCAGCCACATAGGGTTCAAACCCATCCAAAAAGGAGTCACACCCAGCCACAAAGGGGTCAAACCCAGCCACATCAGGGTCAAGCTCAGCCACATAGGGTTCAAACCTGGCCACATAGAGTTCAAACCCACCCACATCAGGGTCAAGCCAAGCCACATAGGGGTCAAACCCGGCCACATAGAGTTCAAACCCACCGACATAGGGTTCAAACCCATCCAAAAAAGGGGTAAAACCCAGCCTCAAAGGGGTCAAACCCAGCCAAATCAGGGTCAACCCCAGCCACAAAGGATTATACTCAACCACATAGGGTTCAAACCCATCCAAAAAGGGTTCAAATCCAGCCACAAAGGGGTCAAATCCAGCCACATCAGGGTCAACCCCAGCCACAATTGGGTCAAACCCAGCCACAAAGGATTATACTCAGCCACAGAGGGTTCAAATACGTCCAAAAAGGGGTCAAACCCAGCCACAAAGGGGTCAAACCCAGCCACATAGGGTCAAGCCCAGCCACATAGGGGTCAAACCTGGCCACATAGAGTTCAAACCCACCCACATCAGGGTCAAGCTCAGCCACATAAGGTTCAAACCTGGCCTCATAGAGTTCAAACCCACCCACATCAGGGTCAAGCCAAGCCACATAGGGGTCAAACCCGGCCACATAGAGTTCAAACCCACCGACATAGGGTTCAAACCCATCCAAAAAGGGGTAAAACCCAGCCTCAAAGGGGTCAAACCCAGCCACATCAGGGTCAACCCCAGCCACAATGGGGTCAAACCCAGCCACAAAGGATTATACTCAGCCACATAGGGTTCAAACCCATCCAAAAAGGGTTCAAACCCAGCCACAAAGGGGTCAAATCCAGCCACATCAGGGTCAACCCCAGCCACAATTGGGTCAAACCCAGCCACAAAGGATTATACTCAGCCACAGAGGGTTCAAATACGTCCAAAAAGGGGTCAAACCCAGCCACAAAGGGGTCAAACCCGGCCACATAGGGTCAAGCCCAGCCACATAGGGGTCAAACCTGGCCACATAGAGTTCAAACCCACCCACATCAGGGTCAAGCCCAGCCACATAGGGTTCAAACTCGGCCACATAGAGTTCAAACCCACCGACATAGTGTTCAAACCCATCCAAAAAGGGGTAAAAGCCAGCCACAAAGGGGTCAAACCCAGCCACATCAGGGTCAAACCCAGCCACAATTGGGTCAAACCCAGCCACAAAGGATTATACTCAGCCACAGAGGGTTCAAATACGTCCAAAAAGGGGTCAAACCCAGGCACAAAGGGGTCAAACCCAGGCACAAAGGGGTCAAACCCGGCCACATAGGGTCAAGCCCAGCCACATAGGGGTCAAACCTGGCCACATAGAGTTCAAACCCACCCACATCAGGGTCAAGCTCAGCCACATAAGGTTCAAACCTGGCCACATAGAGTTCAAACCCACCCACATCAGGGTCAAGCCAAGCCACATAGGGGTCAAACCCGGCCACATAGAGTTCAAACCCTCCGACATAGGGTTCAAACCCATCCAAAAAGGGGTAAAACCCAGCCTCAAAGGGGTCAAACCCAGCCACATCAGGGTCAACCCCAGCCACAATGGGGTCAAACCCAGCCACAAAGGATTATACTCAGCCACATAGGGTTCAAACCCATCCAAAAAGGGTTCAAACCCAGCCACAAAGGGGTCAAATCCAGCCACATCAGGGTCAACCCCAGCCACAATTGGGTCAAACCCAGCCACAAAGGATTATACTCAGCCACAGAGGGTTCAAATACGTCCAAAAAGGGGTCAAACCCAGCCACAATGGGGTCAAACCCGGCCACATCAGGGTCAACCCCAGCCACAATGGGGTCAATCCCAGCCACAATGAGGTCAAATTCAGCCACAAAGGATTATCCTCAGCCACATAGGGTTCAAACCCATCCAAAAAGGGGTCAAACCCAGCCACAAAGGGGTCAAACCCAGCCACATCAGGGTCAACCCCAGCCACAATGTGGTCAAATTCAGCCACAAAGGATAATACTCAGCCACAGAGGGTTCAAATACATCCAAAAAGGGGTCAAACCCAGCCACAAAGGGGTCAAACCCAGCCACATACGGGTCAAATCCGGCCACATAGAGTTCAAACCAAACCACATAGATTACAGAATAAGCCACTTGGGGTTCAAACTCAGTTATATAGGGTTCAAACCCATCCAAAAAGGGGTCAAACCCAGCCACAAAGGGGTCAAACCCAGCCACATCAGGGTCAACCCCAGCCACAATGGGGTCAAACCCGGCCACATAGGGTCAAGCCCAGCCACATAGGGGTCAAACCTGGCCACATAGAGTTCAAACCCACCCACATCAGGGTCAAGCCAAGCCACATAGGGGTTAAACCCGGCCACATAGAGTTCAAACCCACCGACATAGGGTTCAAACCCATCCAAAAAGGGGTCAAACCCCGCCACAAAGTGGTCAAACCCAGCCACTTCAGGGTCAACCCTAGCCACAATGGGGTCAAACCCAGCCACAATGGATTATGCTCAGCCACATAGGGTTCAAACCCATCCAAAAAGGGGTCAAACCCAGCCACAAAGGGGTCAAACCCAGCCACATCAGGGTCAAGCTCAGCCACATAGGGTTCAAACCTGGCCACATAGAGTTCAAACCCACCCACATCAGGGTCAAGCCAAGCCACATAGGGGTCAAACCCGGCCACATAGAGTTCAAACCCACCGACATAGGGTTCAAACCCATCCAAAAAGGGGTAAAACCCAGCCTCAAAGGGGTCAAACCCAGCAACATCAGGGTCATCCCCAGCCACAATGGGGTCAAACCCAGCCACAAAGGATTATACTCAGCCACATAGGTTTCAAACCCATCCAAAAAGGGTTCAAATCCAGCCACAAAGGGGTCAAATCCAGCCACATCAGGGTCAACCCCAGCCACAATTGGGTCAAACCCAGCCACAAAGGATTATACTCAGCCACAGAGGGTTCAAATACGTCCAAAAAGGGGTCAAACCCAGCCACAAAGGGGTCAATCCCAGCCACATAGGGTCAAGCCCAGCCACATAGGGGTCAAACCTGGCCACATAGAGTTCAAACCCACCCACATCAGGGTCAAGCTCAGCCACATAAGGTTCAAACCTGGCCCCATAGAGTTCAAACCCACCGACATAGGGTTCAAACCCATCCAAAAAGGGGTAAAACCCAGCCTCAAAGGGGTCAAACCCAGCCACATCAGGGTCAACCCTAGCCACAATGGGGTCAAACCCAGCCACAATGGATTATGCTCAGCCACATAGGGTTCAAACCCATCCAAAAAGGAGTCACACCCAGCCACAAAGGGGTCAAACCCAGCCACATCAGGGTCAAGCTCAGCCACATAGGGTTCAAACCTGGCCACATAGAGTTCAAACCCACCCACATCAGGGTCAAGCCAAGCCACATAGGGGTCAAACCCGGCCACATAGAGTTCAAACCCACCGACATAGGGTTCAAAACCATCCAAAAAAGGGGTAAAACCCAGCCTCAAAGGGGTCAAACCCAGCCAAATCAGGGTCAACCCCAGCCACAAAGGATTATACTCAGCCACATAGGGTTCAAACCCATCCAAAAAGGGTTCAAATCCAGCCACAAAGGGGTCAAATCCAGCCACATCAGGGTCAACCCCAGCCACAATTGGGTCAAACCCAGCCACAAAGGATTATACTCAGCCACAGAGGGTTCAAATACGTCCAAAAAGGGGTCAAACCCAGCCACAAAGGGGTCAAACCCAGCCACATAGGGTCAAGCCCAGCCACATAGGGGTCAAACCTGGCCACATAGAGTTCAAACCCACCCACATCAGGGTCAAGCTCAGCCACATAAGGTTCAAACCTGGCCTCATAGAGTTCAAACCCACCCACATCAGGGTCAAGCCAAGCCACATAGGGGTCAAACCCGGCCACATAGAGTTCAAACCCACCGACATAGGGTTCAAACCCATCCAAAAAGGGGTAAAACCCAGCCACATAGAGTTCAAACCCACCCACATCAGGGTCAAGCCCAGCCACATAGGGTTCAAACTCGGCCACATAGAGTTCAAACCCACCGACATAGTGTTCAAACCCATCCAAAAAGGGGTAAAAGCCAGCCACAAAGGGGTCAAACCCAGCCACATCAGGGTCAACCCCAGCCACAATTGGGTCAAACCCAGCCACAAAGGATTATACTCAGCCACAGAGGGTTCAAATACGTCCAAAAAGGGGTCAAACCCAGGCACAAAGGGGTCAAACCCGGCCACATAGGGTCAAGCCCAGCCACATAGGGGTCAAACCTGGCCACATAGAGTTCAAACCCACCCACATCAGGGTCAAGCTCAGCCACATAAGGTTCAAACCTGGCCACATAGAGTTCAAACCCACCCACATCAGGGTCAAGCCAAGCCACATAGGGGTCAAACCCGGCCACATAGAGTTCAAACCCTCCGACATAGGGTTCAAACCCATCCAAAAAGGGGTAAAACCCAGCCTCAAAGGGGTCAAACCCAGCCACATCAGGGTCAACCCCAGCCACAATGGGGTCAAACCCAGCCACAAAGGATTATACTCAGCCACATAGGGTTCAAACCCATCCAAAAAGGGTTCAAACCCAGCCACAAAGGGGTCAAATCCAGCCACATCAGGGTCAACCCCAGCCACAATTGGGTCAAACCCAGCCACAAAGGATTATACTCAGCCACAGAGGGTTCAAATACGTCCAAAAAGGGGTCAAACCAAGCCACAATGGGGTCAAACCCGGCCACATCAGGGTCAACCCCAGCCACAATGGGGTCAATCCCAGCCACAATGAGGTCAAATTCAGCCACAAAGGATTATCCTCAGCCACATAGGGTTCAAACCCATCCAAAAAGGGGTCAAACCCAGCCACAAAGGGGTCAAACCCAGCCACATCAGGGTCAACCCCAGCCACAATGTGGTCAAATTCAGCCACAAAGGATAATACTCAGCCACAGAGGGTTCAAATACATCCAAAAAGGGGTCAAACCCAGCCACAAAGGGGTCAAACCCAGCCACATACGGGTCAAATCCGGCCACATAGAGTTCAAACCAAACCACATAGATTACAGAATAAGCCACTTGGGGTTCAAACTCAGTTATATAGGGTTCAAACCCATCCAAAAAGGGGTCAAACCCAGCCACAAAGGGGTCAAACCCAGCCACATCAGGGTCAACCCCAGCCACAATGGGGTCAAACCCGGCCACATAGGGTCAAGCCCAGCCACATAGGGGTCAAACCTGGCCACATAGAGTTCAAACCCACCCACATCAGGGTCAAGCTCAGCCACATAAGGTTCAAACCTGGCCACATAGAGTTCAAACCCACCCACATCAGGGTCAAGCCAAGCCACATAGGGGTCAAACCCGGCCACATAGAGTTCAAACCCACCGACATAGGGTTCAAACCCATCCAAAAAGGGGTAAAACCCAGCCTCAAAGGGGTCAAACCCAGCCACATCAGGGTCAACCCCAGCCACAATGGGGTCAAACCCAGCCACAAAGGATTATACTCAGCCACATAGGGTTCAAACCCATCCAAAAAGGGTTCAAACCCAGCCACAAAGGGGTCAAATCCAGCCACATCAGGGTCAACCCCAGCCACAATTGGGTCAAACCCAGCCACAAAGGATTATACTCAGCCACAGAGGGTTCAAATATGTCCAAAAAGGGGTCAAACCCTGCCACAAAGGGGTCAAACCCAGCCACATCAGGGTCAACCCAGCCACAATGGGGTCAAATTCAGCCACAAAGGATAATACTCAGCCACAGAGGGTTCAAATACATCCAAAAAGGGGTCAAACCCAGCCACCAAGGGGTCAAACCCAGCCACATAGGGGTCAAATCCGGCCACATAGAGTTCAAACCAAACCACATAGATTATAGAATAAGCCACTTGGGGTTCAAACTCAGTTATATAGGGTTCAAACCCATCCAAAAAGGTGTCAAACCCAGCCACAAAGGGGTCAAACCCAGCCACATCAGGGTCAACCCCAGCCACAATGGGGTCAAACCCAGCCACAATGGATTATGCTCAGCCATGTAGGGTTCAAACCCATCCAAAAAGGGGTCAAACCCAGCCACATCAGGGTCAAGCTCAGCGACATAGGGTTCAAACCTGGCCACATAGAGTTCAAACCCACCCACATCAGGGTCAAGCCAAGCCACATAGGGGTCAAACCCGGCCACATAGAGTTCAAACCCACCGACATAGGGTTCAAACCCATCCAAAAAAGGGGTAAAACCCAGCCTCAAAGGGATCAAACCCAGCCACATCAGGGTCATCCCCAGCCACAATGGGGTCAAACCCAGCCACAAAGGATTATACTCAGCCACATAGGTTTCAAACCCATCCAAAAAGGGTTCAAATCCAGCCACAAAGGGGTCAAATCCAGCCACATCAGGGTCAACCCCAGCCACAATTGGGTCAAACCCAGCCACAAAGGATTATACTCAGCCACAGAGGGTTCAAATACGTCCAAAAAGGGGTCAAACCCAGCCACAAAGGGGTCAAACCCGGCCACATAGGGTCAAGCCCAGCCACATAGGGGTCAAACCTGGCCACATAGAGTTCAAACCCACCCACATCAGGGTCAAGCCCAGCCACATAGGGGTCAAACCCGGCCACATAGACTTCAAACCCACCGACATAGGGTTCAAACCCATCCAAAAAGGGGTAAAACCCAGCCTCAAAGGGGTCAAACCCAGCCACATCAGGGTCAACCCCAGCCACAATGGGGTAAAACCCAGCCACAAAGGATTATACTCAGCCACATAGGGTTCAAACCCATCCAAAAAGGGTTCAAATCCAGCCACAAAGGGGTCAAATCCAGCCACATCAGGGTCAACCCCAGCCACAATTGGGTCAAACCCAGCCACAAAGGATTATACTCAGCCACAGAGGGTTCAAATACGTCCAAAAAGGGGTCAAACCCAGCCACAAAGGGGTCAAACCCGGCCACATAGGGTCAAGCCCAGCCACATAGGGGTCAAACCTGGCCACATAGAGTTCAAACCCACCCACATCAGGGTCAAGCCCAGCCACATAGGGTTCAAACTCGGCCACATAGAGTTCAAACCCACCGACATAGTGTTCAAACCCATCCATATAGGGTTCAAACCCCTCCAAAAAGGGGTCAAACCCAGCCACAAAGTGGTCAAACCCAGCCACATCAGGGTCAACCCCAGCCACAATGGGGTCAATCCCAGCCACAATGGATTATGCTGGGCCACATAGGGTTCAAACCCATCCAAAAAGGGGTAAAACCCAGCCTAAAAGGGGTCAAACCCAGCCACATCAGGGTCAACCCTAGCCACAATGGTGTCAAACCCAGCCACAATGGATTATGCTCAGCCACATTGGGTTCAAACCCATCCAAAAAGGGGTCAAACCCAGCCACAAAGGGGTCAAACCCAGCCACATCAGGGTCAAGCTCAGCCACATAGGGTTCAAACCTGGCCACATAGAGTTCAAACCCACCCACATCAGGGTCAAGCCCAGCCACATAGGGTTCAAACTCGGCCACATAGAGTTCAAACCCACCGACATAGTGTTCAAACCCATCCAAAAAGGGGTCAAACCCAGCCACAAAGTGGTCAAACCCAGCCACATCAGGGTCAACCCCAGCCACAATCAGGTCAATCCCAGCCACAATGGATTATGCTGGGCCACATAGGGTTCAAACCCATCCAAAAAGGGGTCACGCCCAGCCACAAAGGGGTCAAACCCACCCACATCAGGGTCAAGCTCAGCCACATAGGGTTCAAACCTGGCCACATAGAGTTCAAACCCACCCACATTAGGGTCAAGCCAAGCCACATAGGGGTCAAACCCGGCCACAAAGAGTTCAAACCCACCGACATAGGGTTCAAACCCATCGAAAAAGGGGTAAAACCCAGCCTCAAAGGGTTCAAACCCAGCCACATCAGGGTCAACCCTAGCCACAATGGGGTCAAACCCAGCCACAATGGATTATGCTCAGCCACATTGGGTTCAAACCCATCCAAAAAGGGGTCAAACCCAGCCACAAAGGGGTCAAACCCAGCCACATCACGGTCAAGCTCAGCCTCATAGGGTTCAAACCTGGTCACATAGAGTTCAAACCCACCCACATCAGGGTCAAGCCAAGCCACATAGGGGTCAAACCCGGCCACATAGAGTTCAAACCCACCGACATAGGGTTCAAACCCATCCAAAAAGGGGTCAAACCCAGCCACAAAGTGGTCAAACCCAGCCACATCAGGGTCAACCCTAGCCACAATGGGGTCAAACCCAGCCACAATGGATTATGCTCAGCCACATAGGGTTCAAACCCATCCAAAAAGGGGTCAAACCCAGCCACAAAGGGGTCAAACCCAGCCACATCAGGGTCAACCCCAGCCACAATTGGGTCAAACCCAGCCACAAAGGATTATACTCAGCCACAGAGGGTTCAAATACGTCCAAAAAGGGGTCAAACCCAGCCACAAAGGGGTCAAACCCGGCCACATAGGGTCAAGCCCAGCCACATAAGGGTCAAACCTGGCCACATAGAGTTCAAACCCACCCACATCAGGGTCAAGCCAAGCCACATAGGGGTCAAACCCGGCCACATAGAGTTCAAACCCACCGACATCGGGTTCAAACCCATCCAAAAAGGGGTAAAACCCAGCCTCAAAGGGGTCAAACCCAGCCACATCAGGGTCAACCCCAGCCACAATGGGGTCAAACCCAGCCACAAAGGATTATAAACAGCCACATAGGGTTCAAACCCATCCAAAAAGGGTTCAAACCCAGCCACAAAGGGGTCAAATCCAGACACATCAGGGTCAACCCCAGCCACAATTGGGTCAAACCCAGCCACAAAGGATTATACTCAGCCACAGAGGGTTCAAATACGTCCAAAAAGGGGTCAAACCCAGCCACAAAGGGGTCAATCCCGGCCACATAGGGTCAAGCCCAGCCACATAGGGGTCAAACCTGGCCACATAGAGTTCAAACCCACCCACATCAGGGTCAAGCTCAGCCACATAAGGTTCAAACCTGGCCACATAGAGTTCAAACCCACCCACATCAGGGTCAAGCCAAGCCACATAGGGGTCAAACCCGGCCACATAGAGTTCAAACCCACCGACATAGGGTTCAAACCCATCCAAAAAGGGGTAAAACCCAGCCTCAAAGGGGTCAAACCCAGCCACATCAGGGTCAACCCCAGCCACAATGGGGTCAAACCCAGCCACAAAGGATTATACACAGCCACATAGGGTTCAAACCCATCCAAAAAGGGTTCAAACCCAGCCACAAAGGGGTCAAATCCAGCCACATCAGGGTCAACCCCAGCCACAATTGGGTCAAACCCAGCCACAAAGGATTATACTCAGCCACAGAGGGTTCAAATACGTCCAAAAAGGGGTCGAACCCAGCCACAAAGGGGTCAATCCCGGCCACATAGGGTCAAGCCCAGCCACATAGGGGTCAAACCTGGCCACATAGAGTTCAAACCCACCCACATCAGGGTCAAGCTCAGACACATAAGGTTCAAACCTGGCCACATAGAGTTCAAACCCACCCACATCAGGGTCAAGCCAAGCCACATAGGGGTCAAACCCGGCCACATAGAGTTCAAACCCACCGACATAGGGTTCAAACCCATCCAAAAAGGGGTAAAACCCAGCCTCAAAGGGGTCAAACCCAGCCACATCAGGGTCAACCCCAGCCACAATGGGGTCAAACCCAGCCACAAAGGATTTTCTCAGCAACATAGGGTTCAAACCCATCCAAAAAGGGTTCAAACCCAGCCACAAAGGGGTCAAATCCAGCCACATCAGGGTCAACCCCAGCCACAATTGGGTCAAACCCAGCCACAAAGGATTATACTCAGCCACAGAGGGTTCAAATACGTCCAAAAAGGGGTCAAACCCAGCCACAAAGGGGTTAAACCCAGCCACATCAGGGTCAACCCCAGCCACAATGGGGTCAAACCCAGCCACAATGGATTATCCTCAGCCACATAAGGTTCAAACCCATCCAAAAAGGGGTCAAACCCAGCCACAAAGGGGTCAAACCCAGCCATATCAGGGTCAACCCCAGCCACAATGGGGTCAATCCCAGCCAAAATGGATTATGCTCAGCCACATAGGGTTCAAACCCATCCAAAAAGGGGTCAAACCCAGCAACAAAGGGGTCAAACCCAGCCACATCAGGGTCAACCCCAGCCACAATGGGGTCAAATTCAGCCACAAAGGATAATACTCAGCCACAGAGGGTTCAAATACATCCAAAAAGGGGTCAAACCCAGCCAAAAAGTGGTCAAACCCACCCACATCAGGGTCAAGCCCAGCCACATAGGGTTCAAACTCAGCCACATAGAGTTCAAACCCACCGACATAGTGTTCAAACCCATCCAAAAAGGGGTCAAACCCAGCCACAAAGGGGTCAAACCCAGCCACATCAGGGTCAACCCCAGCCACAATGGGGTCAAACCCAGCCACAATGGATTAAACTCAGCCACATAGGGTTCAAACCCATCCAAAAAGGGGTCAAACCCAGCCACAAAGGGGTTAAACCCAGCCACATCAGGGTCAACCCCAGCCACAATGGGGTCAAACCCAGCCACAATGGATTATCCTCAGCCACATAGGGTTCAAACCCATCCAAAAAGGGGTCAAACCCAGCCACAAAGGGGTCAAACCCAGCCACATCAGGGTCAACCCCAGCCACAATGGGGTCAATCCCAGCCACAATGGATTATGCTCAGCCACATAGGGTTCAAACCCATCCAAAAAGGGGTCAAACCCAGCAACAAAGGGGTCAAACCCAGCCACATCAGGGTCAACCCCAGCCACAATGGGGTCAAATTCAGCCACAAAGGATAATACTCAGCCACAGAGGGTTCAAATACATCCAAAAAGGGGTCAAACCCAGCCAAAAAGTGGTCAAACCCACCCACATCAGGGTCAAGCCCAGCCACATAGGGTTCAAACTCGGCCATATAGAGTTCAAACCCACCGACATAGTGTTCAAACCCATCCAAAAAGGGGTCAAACCCAGCCACAAAGGGGTCAACCCCAGCCACAATGGGGTTAAACCCGGCCACATAGAGTTCAAACCAAACCACATAGGGTTCAAACCTAGCCAGAAAGGGGTCAAACCCAGCCACATCAGAGTCAACCCCAGCCACATGGGGTCAAACCCAGCCAGAAAGGGGTCAAACCCAGCCACATCAGGGTCAACCCCAGCCACAATTGGCTCAAACCCAGCCACAAACGATTATACTCAGCCACAGAGGGTTCAAATACGTCCAAAAAGGGGTCAAACCCAGCCACAAAGGGGTCAAACCCGGCCAAATAGGGTCAAGCCCAGCCACATAGGGGTCAAACCTGGCCACATAGAGTTCAAACCCACCCACATCAGGGTCAAGCTC
Source organism: Lophius americanus (assembly GCA_037951165.1). Taxonomy (NCBI): domain Eukaryota; kingdom Metazoa; phylum Chordata; class Actinopteri; order Lophiiformes; family Lophiidae; genus Lophius; species Lophius americanus. The sequence continues at coordinate 167,513 of JBBDHG010000105.1, read as the reverse complement.
AGCCACATAGGGTTCAAACCTGGCCACATAGAGTTCAAACCCACCCACATCAGGGTCAAGCCAAGCCACATAGGGGTCAAACCCGGTCACATAGAGTTCAAACCCACTGACGTAGGGTTCAAACCCATCCAAAAAGGGGTAAAACCCAGCCTCAAAGGGGTCAAACCCAGCCACATCAGGGTCAACCCCAGCCACATAGGGTTCAAACCCAGCCACAAAGGATTCAAACCCAGCCACAAAGGGGTCAAATCCAGCTACATCAGGGTCAACCCCAGCCACAATTGGGTCAAACCCAGCCACAAAGGATTATACTCAGCCACAGAGGGTTCAAATACGTCCAAAAAGGGGTCAAACCCAGCCACAAAGGGGTCAAACCCGGCCACATAGGGTCAAGCCCAGCTACATAGGGGTCAAACCTGGCCACATAGAGTTCAAACCCACCCACATCAGGGTCAAGCCCAGCCACATAGGGTTCAAACTCGGCCACATAGAGTTCAAACCCACCGACATAGTGTTCAAACCCATCCAACAAGGGGTCAAACCCAGCCACAAAGGGGTCAAACCCAGCCACATCAGGGTCAACCCCAGCCACAATTGGGTTAAACCCGGCCACATAGAGTTCAAACCCACCCACATCAGGGTCAAGCCAAGCCACATAGGGGTCAAACCCGGTCACATAGAGTTCAAACCCACTGACATAGGGTTCAAACCCATCCAAAAAGGGGTAAAACCCAGCCTCAAAGGGGTCAAACCCAGCCACATCAGGGTCAACCCCAGCCACATAGGGTTCAAACCCAGCCACAAAGGATTCAAACCCAGCCACAAAGGGGTCAAATCCAGCTACATCAGGGTCAACCCCAGCCACAATTGGGTCAAACCCAGCCACAAAGGATTATACTCAGCCACAGAGGGTTCAAATACGTCCAAAAAGGGGTCAAACCCAGCCACAAAGGGGTCAAACCCGGCCACATAGGGTCAAGCCCAGCTACATAGGGGTCAAACCTGGCCACATAGAGTTCAAACCCACCCACAGCAGGGTCAAGCCCAGCCACATAGGGTTCAAACTCGGCCACATAGAGTTCAAACCCACCGACATAGTGTTCAAACCCATCCAACAAGGGGTCAAACCCAGCCACAAAGGGGTCAAACCCAGCCACATCAGGGTCAACCCCAGCCACAATTGGGTTAAACCCGGCCACATAGAGTTCAAACCAAACCACATAGGGTTCAAACCTAGCCAGAAAGGGGTCAAACCCATCCACAAAGGATTAAACTCAGCCACATAGGGTTCAAACCCATCCAAAAAGGGGTCAAACCCTGCCACAAAGGGGTCAAACCCACCCACATCAGGGTCAAGCCCAGCCACATAGAGTTCAAACCCACCGACATAGTGTTCAAACCCATCCAAAAAGGGGTCAAACCCAGCCACAAAGGGGTCAAACCCAGCCACATCAGGGTCAACCCCAGCCACAATTGGGTCAAACCCAGCCACAATGGATTATGCTATGCCACATAGGTTTCAAACCCATCCAAAAAGGGGTCAAACCCAGCCACAAAGGAGTCAAACCCAGCCACATCAGGGTCAAGCTCAGCCACATAGGGTTCAAACTTTGCCACATAGAGTTCAAACCCACCCACATCAGGGTCAAGCCAAGCCACATAGGGGTCAAACCCGGCCACATAGAGTTCAAACCCACCGACATAGGGTTCAAACCCATCCAAAAAGGGGTAAAACCCAGCCTCAAAGGGGTCAAACCCAGCCACAAAGGAGTCAACCCCAGCCACATCAGGGTCAACCCCAGCCACAATGGGGTCAATACCAGCCACAATGGATTATGCTCAGCCACATAGGGTTCAAACCCATCCAAAAAGGGGTAAAACCCAGCCAAAAAGGGGTCAAACCCGGCCACATAGAGTTCAAACAAAACCACATAGGGTTCAAACCTATCCAGAAAGGGGTCAAACCCAGCCACAAAGGTTTCACACCCATCCAGAAAGGGGTGAAACCCAGCCACATAGGGTTAACCTCAGCCACATAATGGTTAAACCCAGCCACGTAGATTTCAAACCCAGCCGTATATTGATCAAGTCTAGTTATATTAGGTTCAAACCCAGCCAAATAGGGGTCATACCCAGCCATATAGGGTTCAAACCCAGTTATATAGCGTTCAAATCAGCCACATAGGGTTGCACCCAACCACATAGGCTTCAAGCCCAGTTATATAGAGTTCAAACCCAGCCACATAAGCGTCAGACCGAGCCACAAAAGGGTCAAACCCAGCCATATAGGGTTAAACTCAGCCACTTAGTGGTTAAACCCAGTCACATAGATGTCAAACCCAGCCTGAAAGGGGTCAAACCCAGCCACACAGGGGTCAAACCCAGACATATAGCGTTCAAACCCAGTTATATAGGTTTCAAACGTATCAACAGAGGGGTCAAACACACATACATAGGTTTCAAACCCAACCACAAAGGGGTCAAACCCAGCCACATAGGGGTTACAAGCCTGTGTACTTTTAGTGGCTTTCCCAAGGCCGGATAAAATAGGAGGGTTGTGTCAGAAAGGGAATCCGACATAAAATTACCTTTTCCAAATAAATAAGTGGAACGAGAAAAAAACGCTGTGAGGACCCCTAAAGAAAAAATGGGAAAGAGCCGAATTAACTCTGGATTAAAGCTGAAAAACATTGTATGGATCATTCTCAAACCTTATTCCTCCATCGAACTGCATGCAATGTAGAACTGGATTGATTTTGGGAAAGGATGCTTAAGGACGGGTAATGTTTTCTACACTTTAGGTACTGAATAAACACATGTGATAAATATACACAAAAACAATGGACAACACAACAAAAATGGATCGGAAAAAAAGATACTGTTTAGATAATCCCAAACATGCTCAATGGAACATTTGGCAGAAGGAAAAAGAACAGATTGTGGATAAAAAGAAGTGAATTTATGGCTAAGTTTGAAATTTTATTCTTTTTCATCTCATATTACCTCCCAACACGTATCGGCATAATTGGTACTTTAGCTCCATTACAAGCTTTTCATTCAGAGTCAAAGATTAACGAACAGCACAAACAGAACATAGACGTACTAAATTGACAAAAATGTAACCAGAACTTCTTCGATGCTGTAAATCATGATTGCAGGACTCTAAACTTTAAACTCCATGGGTCTTGTTCAGAAATGATGGGAAAATATACATCAGAGATAAGAAATAGAGCATGAGCGAAGTAGGTGTTGTATTGGACGACAGAGAAGATCTCTGTGAACCAGTGGATCTACATTCCAGCACTTTTCTACAGTCTGGAACTCTGGGTAGTGACAGAAAGGGTGAGAATGAGGACAAACAGGGAATCTGAAGTACAGCCATTGTTCATATTGAAAGGATTCAGTGAATGTGGTTTGGGCATCTGGTTAGGGTGGAGGTTTTCATAATGGCAGGAGACGCCGGGGTAAACCGGGAATTCTCTGGAGGGATTGCATATCTCATCTGGACTGGGAGAACCTTGAGATTTCCCAGGATGGGCTGTGGGGTGTTGCTGGGAACACAGGCATATGGAATACCCTGCTTAACCTGCAGCCACCACAAACCAATCCCAGATAAGCAGAAGAGAATGCATGGATGCATGGATGGAGTTCTATGGTGTATTTATGTGGCTTGTAAACGCAGTAAAGCTGTTAAACTCAAGCACTTTGTTCAAAAGAGAAAAACTAGGATGAAATTGGGAAAATGTTGTCATTCTTAGAATTAGGGGTACATTTTAAGTTTCCTGGATCAACCAACTGTTTAAAAGAAACAAACAAAATGGAATCAAATTTAAATAAAATACTAATTATATTAAAGTATTACTAATAATAACTCTAGATTTATATTTTAGGCACGATTATACATAAAATATGAATTAAATGACTCCAATCCTAAACATCGGTCACATCAGACATTTTGAGTCTCTACCTTTTTATTGAAAAATGTGACTCATTTTATAACATGAACCTGTTTTATAACATGATCCAGTAGCAGCAAGTTTACACTACAGTAAGGGGCCAAGGATGGAGCCCTGTGGCACACCACTAGTCAAAGCGGCCGAGGTGGGGGAGGCTTGAATCATGATCATTGAGAAAGTCTAACTCTATAACTAAAAGTTTTGAGGTCTTTCACAGCATGTGAGGATTTATATTATAAATTAAATGTATTATTATTATTATTATTATTATTATTATTATTATTATTACTAATCACAATTAAATAACTTCATTCAACAAAAAAAGTTTAACATGGATAAGATAGTTTTTTAAAAACAGGCTTTACTGTAACGGTGAGATAATCTGATTCAAATGGAATATTTTCCATGAAAGTCACATTTTTTTTAACTGTTTAAAAACATGCTTCACCAAATGTCAATTTATCGTAAAATGTCTGTAAAGAAAACGTAACGTAACATATTTTAAATTGTTTTTGTTTTTTTTGTTGATGACATTAAAGCGTTTAGTCTTATTTCATCTTTTCGTGTTTACGTCATTAAGTTATAAAATCGATTCCCTATGTCATCAATTTTATAAATAACGTGTCATTCTCATGGTAAAAAAATATATAGTGAGCATTCTGTGTGTATACTGTTACAAAATCATAAAAATCTGTTCTCATGTGAATCTTGTGACCTGCTTCCAGTGATGTCACTTCCTGTGGCGGGAAATTCATTGAGGTCGTTGCCGTCTCTGGGTCAGAGTCAAACGCTACAAATACATTTAAGGATTTTTCATTATTCTCCAGTTATTATTTTCTCTGGCTCAGTGAGGAGATTGAATAGTTTTTTCAATTTGCCTCTAAAAGACAGATTTTCTTTTGTTATTATATTGTTTTTCATAATAAATATTTAACAAAAAACAACCGGGCTGAAATTATTTTATTTTTAAGTGTTTTCCTATGAAATTAAAAACATTTAATGCAAAAAGTAATGTATTTTCTTTTTTAAATTTCAAATGGACTCAAAATCCTAGAATTGGCCTTATGTCAGGGTTGATTCCATATTTGTAACGTGATCAGTTTCCTTCAGCGCATTCCATCTTCTAAGGCCTTTTTCAGAATGTTAGCTAACTCAGATATAATTCATGCATCAGGTAACAGGAATCTGTCGATTGTGAGCGTTGTGACAGACGTCGGATCTCCACTGGAGAGATATCGACAGGAAAGGAACTATATGACGATCGGAATGTGTAACGTATGTATATACATAACATACACATATATATACATATATATACATATATATACATATACATACATATACACCTATATAGACCTGACGTCCATGATCCTACCTGCTGCGCCCTGCCACCCCATCTCTCTCTTCGGACCGTGGGATCCCTCTCTGGAGGTAGAAGCTTTGGGTCGGGCGGCCAGTCTGGCGAGCTGAATTGACCCACATGACATTATAATTGACATGACAAAGTTCTTTTTCATGAGATTAGCTCCACCTTTGGGACACGCATTCATCTGTTTTGGTTGAATCAATTCTTTAACACATCAAAAAATCCAACTTATGGAATAGAACTTTCTCAAAAACCATGGTGAACGCCTCTTCCCCATCTGGCCCCTTTGACCTGTGGTGTCCCCCGGGGCTCCATCCTTGGCCCCTTACATTATAAACAGGTTCAGTCATATTTTTCAATAAGAAATAGAAACTCAAAATGAGCTCAACCAAAGCTGAGCCAGGATTTTAATTAAGGCGAATGAGGAGAATGGGGCGTGGCTTGCATGTGTGTGTGTGTGTGTGTGTGTGTGTGTGTGTGTGTGTGTGTGTGTGTGTGTGTGTGTGTGTGTAACCACGCAGCTAGAGATATCTGCCAGAACTAGCTTGCTGGCGTCGTACCATTAGCCAGCTTTTCACTATTTGGATAAAGTCTGAATGGAATTAAGCACAACATTGGGAAACAATAACCACAACGATTCTGTAACGTTTCCATGGAGTTGTTGTTGAGAGAAAATATTGTTGTCGCCATAATACAAAGATGACACCTCCTCTCAGTAGAAATAAATACTGCAGATGTTTCGGACCTGACACCATGTTCTAGTGAGAGCTGGTGCTTTAAGGCTTAAGATAAGAAAGAGGAGTTAAGGCTAAACTCACGCAGACTTAGACCTACAACGACCTCAAGACATTTTTATATCCTCCTAATTTGAGGTTTTGACATGTGGCCAGGGGGAATTCTGCCTCCAGCAGTGGAGATGGAACTTAATTATTTTGGCTCACGGGTATTAAGTTTGACATTTACAAGTTTCAACAATGCAGCTTTTGATTGATTTGAGAGATAGAGTCCCGGTTAGTCCGACAAAAGCACAGACGTCTGTATTTGGAACTGCTTTCTATCGATGAAATAATCCCTGCTATGGTGGTCGACAGGGGCAAATCTTAATTTCCGGGTCATGCAGTCATGTGACTAAGAATAAAACTTTAATCGACGTCGCGAAAACAACAAATAAAGTTAATCCTCGCCCTAATATGCACAGAACCCAAAGCTACAGCGAACGAAGTGTGTTATACCTGCTTACGAAAACTCTTAACCCAACATTTTAATATCTTTTCTCTGCGACATTCTGAGCGTTGTGTTAACGTTACCATGGCGATAACTGAAGTCAGTATGCGCAATGGTGGTTACGAGTTTTACTCTTTGTCACATGACTGCATGACCCGGAAGTTAAGCGATGCTAACACGGCTAATTGTGTTGTGGCGTTTACAGCATGCGTTTGTTTTCAAGTTGATGGCTACTGTGCATTTACCCCGTCGGCCGACGTACAAAAACAAAAGCAAATAAAGAAAAAAAATCGATTTGACAACAAACTTTGCTGCAAAAGCAACAACACAACAGAAGCGTTTCGGAGGGACATTTAAAAGTGATGCACCTCCCGAACGTGTTTCTCTAATACTTTTCATACAATTCATATTTTGATTAGCCGATTAGTGATCCGCCTAGCTTCCGCCTAACTACGAATAAAACTTTAATCAACATTGTAAAATCAACAAATTAAGTTAATTCTCACGCTAAAAGGCACGGAACCCAAAGCTACAGCGAACAAAGTGTGTTATACCTGCGAAAAAAAATTGTTAACCATCACACGTCAGGGGTCGCCGTGGTAACGCGTACACGAGGCTCAGAACGTCAGCCGGAAAAGTTATTTCGTACTACACAGAACCCAACGCTAAAGCCAAATAGCTTATTATGAGTTTTTTCTTAAGCAGGTATAAAACACCTTGTTTATTATTGCTTTGGGTTCTGTGCATGTTAAGAACATTATTAATTTTATTTGTTGTTTTTTCAATGTTGATTAACGTTTTACTCCGAGTCACGTGGCTGAACACGGCATATAAAAATGAAATATTTGAGTATTTTATCTGTTTTATTCCCTAAAGGAAGCTTAAAAAAAAAACACATCCGGGGGTGCATCACTTTAACGCGTCCCTCCTAAACGCTTCTGTTGTGGCGCGTGTGTTGTGCGTAATCGTGAAATAAGTTGCGGTGCGTCTGCCCCTCCTGAATGAGAAACATTGAAAGCACACTATTTGTACTTTTCTAGCGCTGCTGAGGAATTGCTAAACTTAATTTATGTTTCTACTCTTTAAAAGAGTCGTCTTAGCATTTAGACAGATTCAAGTTGGCAGCTAAAGCAAACAAGTGCAACTTGTTTTTGTGTTTTCTTGCCGTGTTTAATAACCAAAAATCGGAATAATTCAATTTTTCGTGTGGCATGTTGGTTGGTTACTTCCACAGATCTTATCTCCTCCTCAGTTCCACCTCAGAGCTTTGGGTCGGTTTTCCCAGGCTGACTTTCAAAAAGGCAGCAGCCCTCGAATTAGTCTGAGCGACGGATTGCCTTTTCTAAATCAAGATAACAATATAATTAGTGATCATGAGACGATAGTAAGACACGCACGGAACATTTGCAAAAATGAAAATCAACCTAACCGACTGCCAAACACATTTTTCAAGTAGGCCAGCTTGATCCTAAAGGTGGATTCCCCATTTTGTAAGTGATGTCCGAACACGATTTTTTTTTTTATCAACTTACGACTGAGCGTTTCAGACTTCCTGTGTTCTGATGTCAATAAATAGCAAAAGTTAAAAGGGGATTTTTCTGTATTTGGATATTGACCTTAATGAAATTAGAACTTATCTCATGCCGTCAGAATTCAATTATGATCGTTAGGATGGAAACCAATAGATGCTTTGACTTTTTGTTTGGATGTGCGAGCAGCAGAAGTATTCACTCAGATAATGTCATGAATTGAAACACAAAGGTCCATTCTTCACTTTTTTTATGTTCACCTACGTCATCATTCGTGGCTGATTCTGAGAACTTTTCCTCGAGGCACGCACTCCACCCTCCACACTCCACCCTCCACACTCCACCCTCCACACTCCACCCTCCACCCTCCACCCTCCACACTCCACCCTCCACACTCCACCCTCCACACTCCACCCTCCCTGCTCTCCTTCAGGCTATTTCATCACTCCCTCATTTGTTGTTTGTTGCCATGAAGCGGGTTCTGGGCTGAGAAGCCACCTGAGAACCTGGGGCTTCTCTAGCCTGGCTCCCACCAACATAGAACCAGGTGCTGGTTCTGGGCTGGTGCTACAGCCGGTTCTAAGTTGGTTTGATTTACGAGCCATGCCATTGCGTCACTACTTACGTCTCCACTTTTCCGGCAACCCTAGCGTCAAAACAATAAAACAATGGCGATGAGACCCCCAGTTGAGACGGTTTCTTCTCTGTTATAACAGATACATCTGTAATAAAACCATATATTTAAGTAAGACACCTGAGAGCCGAGTTAATACCTGTTGCTCAAACTAGGCCCCGACCGCCACTACCCTGAAAGTCCCCCAACCCCCTGCAAACAATCTCCCGGATTGACCTTCTCAAATTAAATGTGAATTTATGTCCACAGTATTTTTTCTACAGAAGTTCCGCTTAGGGAGTAAATGTGAACTATTAGAGTAAAAAATTATTGAAAGATCGCCTTTAATCGATTTATTTGCACCGAATTCTGGCAAAATCTGGCCGATGGTTAAAAAGTTATGAATGAAATTCGGCGTTTATATTAAAAAAAATAAAAAAATAAAATAAAATTTAAAAAAGCGCCCCCTAGTGAGTAAAACATGATGTATACAATTTAGATCTTTTTGAGTCGATTCATAGGCACCAAATTTGGACTAAATCGGCCCAAAGGTTGAGAAATTATGGCCCAAAAACTTTTGGAGATGAAACTCCCCACAGAAAATCACTCCAGTTCTTCCTCACAAGAAGGTTAAATATTTTTTTAGTTATGGAGCTAACACGAGGCGGATAACGCCGGGATATAATGATCAGAAGACAAGATTTTTTTCTTCATCAGTGATGATAAAGGATCCTTAAATCCTTAAAGGAGCGGGAAAAAAAAGGTGAACTCGAACCCAGAACCTCATCAACAGGAGGCTGATGTTTAAAACTCGATAACCAATAACAGCTGGGATAGGCGCCAGCCCCCGCGACCTTGAACAGGTTAGTCGTTAAGTATAAAGAATGATGAACTGATTGAATAAAAAATGTATCATTTTTTTTAAAGATTGAGAAAAATCATTTTTTTACCTGATCAGTTCATTTATTTTATAATGAAAACAAATATAATAAAACCAATAGTTAGAATAATAGTAATACATCGTAATAAAACAATTACCATAAAGCATTTTCATGTTCTTTCTGCTGTAATGTTTTATACTCAAAAAGTATTTCCATAAAACCAACAGAATTAAAGTTTTTTGTGTGAAAGGCAAAAAGAATCAAATGTATTCAGTCAGACAAACTCAAGTATTAAAGTTTAATTAATGTTCTTATGTTCAGATAATTCGACTTTGGCTTTTAGGCTCCACCCTCGTCCCTCCCCTCAGATATTTTGAAGCATGAGATTGTTTGGGGGAGTGATGAGTAAACAACTCTATACACAAGATCTGTAATTAAGATTATTTACAAAAATCTGAACTTTATTCATGTATCATAAGAAAAACAAAGAAACATAACATTCTTAACGTTGAACAAATACTTTTACTCCAAAACATGTGCCACAATTATAACGGAAGCATGTTACCAGTCCAATTTTATATATTTTAAGCCTCACCTGTGTGAGCAGGAACTCTGAAGTGGTGAACAGAGGAGGCTAGAGAGGTCAGAGGTCAGCCGAATCTTGGGGTCAGAAAGTCTCTCTAACCACCATCAGGTGGCGCCGACACCAACACCAGCTGTTTGGGAGGGCAGCAAGAAAAAAGCCTCTGCTGTCGTCCACACACAAGCTAATGCTGCTACAAGCTAACGCTGCTAAAGTTTAACAAACACCACTGGGACTTTCACTGGAACAAGGTCAGAGGTCAGATGAGACCAAAGTAGAGCTTTAAGGCAACAAACAATTAAGATGGGTGTGGCTAAGCAAGAAAGAATGCCATAGAGAAAAGCCCCTCTAACCCACTGTGAAGTCTGGTGGTGGATCTCTGATGCTGTGGGGCTGTTTTTCTTCCAAAGGTTCTGGACATCATGTTACAGACCTGGTTCCATGGACTCCATCAAACACCAGCAGATACTGGATGAAGACCTAAAAGCCTGTCAGGAACCTTAAAGTGGGTCGTGGTTGGACCTTCCAGCAGGACAATGTTCTGAACACACTTCAAAATCAATGTCCTTCAGAACCTGAGGGAGCTGGAGAGGTTCTGTATGGAGGAATGGTCTCAGACCTTCTCCACTGGGTCTCTGACCTCATCACAGACTACAGAAGGAGACTCAGGGCTGTTATTCTGGCAAAAGGGGGCGGAGCAAAATATAAAATGCAGTATGCCAATAATTGCGGCACACAGGTTTTAGAGAAAAAATGCTGAAATTCCTTTTTTTTAGATTTAGTTAAAGGTTTGATTTTGGTGAATATTTGTAATTAAAAAAATCACAAGTCTCATTTTAACATGTTTGAATGAGTGGCGGGAATTATTTATCATAAATACGGAATCTGTTGAACATTTTGGCCCCTAATATACTTTACATCCCACCCCCAGCTATGATTATATACATTTTAGACTTTATAATTGTATCAGCTCCTTGTTGCATAGATCCTCGTGAGGCGTGTGGTTCTGGAACCAGACTCCTGCGGGGCATAGAAGCCTGCGTCGGAGGCCCTGAAGAGTTTTTGGAGCACGTCTGTTAACTTCGGCGTCTGTAGCGTGATGCACTGAGGTAATGCCTGACGTCCACGTGCCCCGGCGAGGGCGAGGACTATCCCATCTGGGATTGGTAACTCTTCGGCGTTCCCCCTGGAGACTTTCTGATCTTCCCTGATTACACGTGGCAGCCTCTGACCCGCCTGGAGGACCTTCTCCTGACACGGGAGATTGACGGTTATCGATGCAGAAACCTGGTTAATTTAGGGACCCCCGCTCTCTGCAGCTGGATAACTTTCTCAGCCTCGTCTTCCTCAATCCAGCTTAATCTGAGATATAGAAAAGAAAAAAAAAGGACGACTGCTGTACAGTATGATCTTCAACTTGTATTTTTTCCTTCTTCTTCTTTTTTTTTTTTTGATGCTGTGTGCAATTCCAGATTTAGTCCGGGTGGAAAGTGGAGCTCCCGCTTTGATTGAGTGAATCACCTGCTGTGGAAATTATAAACACTGAGCAGGAATTTACATTAGGCGGCCAGTGGAAAAGTGCTCTGCGCTGATGGCTTTGTCTGAACGATGGAGTAATAAAATCTCTTCTGTATACAAGACATATTTCATCAAGGTATCTGCACTTCTTCACTCCGACTCTTTAAAAGCCATTTCATCCATCTTCAGCTGGAGAGGCGGGAGCCAAGTGTGATGATTTCAAAACATTTTAACGGCGAGGACAGCGGCTGACCTCTTTGCGCTTAACTCTTCTCAAGTGAAAATTGTTGCCCTTAAATCTCGTTTTGGTCTTAATGGAGAGCTGTCAGGAAATCTCACAGACAGGCCCCGATGCCTTCAATTAAGCTGTGAATGATTATAGACAAAATTAGAGCAGGACGAGGCACCCCAGGAGCATAAAGGCCGGGACAGGAGGGGATGGGGGGCGGGAGGGGGTCAAGTTACCTTTTCTTGTTGCGTTCTAACGGAAGTCTGACAAAAACCTCTTCCTGATGCCGGAGACTTAAAGGTGCAGCGTGTGAACGAATGGGTTATAATATCTTTTTTAAAAAGCCTTTATAAACCTGCAGAAGGATAGAAATTAGTCACAGGTCACCAATTAGTGGGCTTCTAGTGCCGGTCCCAAGGCCCGGATGAATGGGGAGGGAAAGGCATCCAGCGTGAAACCTATGCCAAATCAATATCTGGAACAGGAAACGGATTTCTGGACTGGATTGGTCTGGGCCCGGGTCAACAAATACCGTCACTGGTACTGGTGACTAGCAGGAAACCGTCCGCTATGGCAAACCCAAAAGAAAAAGGAAGGCTACCTCCAGGGGGAGCAGGTCCTCTTCCTTAGTGGCGACCATCTTTCACTGCCATGATTGAACGGAAGGCTGAACGGAAAAAGCCACGAGCAAGAAGAAGACGGAGAAGTTGATGTCGGATAAGTGCGTTGTGTTTTCGTATTGGTCGCATTTCCTCCGTGACAATGCAATCCAGGCTTGAAATAGTTGAGTGAGGTGCGGCGTGTTGATCCGGCCGCAAGATTTACAGCGCCGCCGCCCTGAACCCACCGTTTCCCAGTGTCATGGACAAAGTGCTGACTGTGCTGCACCTCCACCTCCACCTCCACCTCCACCTCCTCCCCAAGTGCTGCACCTCCACCTCTTCCATAAGTCGACCAAAATCTCCACGTCTTTTGAGACGATGATATCTTTTTTGCAATTGGGGCGGGGGGGGGGGGGGGTACAGTAGATTCTTGTATGGGAGGGTTGAGCCGAGGTTACAGTCTGGAACTTCACCTGTAAATGTCAAAACACATTTAAAACAAAAAAACATGAACGTGAACATGAATATTTGCTCATACATTTGGATCAAATCTCAAAGTGCTACAAAGTAAAAGCAGATAAAAGCATCAATAAAAAATAAAATAATAACTATGTAAAAACATGACCATAAAGCATTAATGTTAATTAAAGTTATAGGTTCTTCTAAAAAGGAAAGTTTTAGGTTCTTTTTTAAATGTGTCAGTCGTCTGTGGAGCCCTGAGATGGTCAGGGAGGGCATTCCACAGACGATGAGCAGCAGAACAAAAGGCCCGATCATCCATGGTGCCGATCGGACCTTGGTGATGACCTCTCATAAAATGTAAGATGGGATGGTCCCCAGCCCCCCACAGAAGACCCTTAACTAGATAAGAGGTTGGATCAGTTTGAGACATTCTCCTTCACAGCCTTCAGGGTTTTTCTTTCATGATTATATTGACGTACCTGGTGCACAACCAAAACAAGATAAACACAATCGTAAAAGAATTTTGGAATCTCTGTGATTAATTTGATCCAGAACAACGACTCATGAGAGGCAAGACGGTCGCCACGATACTTGAAACGGCAGGTCGACGGTCAAAGTTCCTCCAACACAAACTTCTCTCTGTGGAAAATTTCCTTTATATTTCTTATTGAATTAACGTTAGAGGTTTGAAGGAAAGTGTTTCCAGGCATAAATGTTTAAAGAATAAAAATATATGACAAGGAATATGATGGAGGGGGATGAAGGTTCCTCTCCGTCCGTCTGCATGAACACATTTCACATTTTGACATGGAATTAATCAATGTGTGACTTTTATTAAGATAAGATAAGATAAAATAAGATAAGATAAGATAAGATAAGCATTTATTAGAGCAGCAAAGTCAAAATCTAAATATAACAATTCAAATCCTAAATATTAATATTACACTATACTGGACATATAACACTATAATAGAAATATAATAGAAATATTGCACTATAAAATAAAAATTATAAAAATAACAATATACCAAGAAATGCAACATATTCCCACATGCTGTTGTTATTTGTTATTTGAGCTGTTTATGTTTTGATATCTTATATGACTTGTTTTTTATGTACCTATATATAATATATATATATATATATATATATATATATATATATATATATATATATATATATATATATATATATATATATATATATATATATATATATATATATGTATATATATATAAAAGACCTCTATGAATAAATTGTATTATTATTAAATACGTTTTTGTCAGAAATAACTAAACAAAATGTTGTCATTAAGATTTTTGGCAGGATTTTGTGTATTTGGGTAATTAGAAATGTTATTTTCAGAAATTTTCACTGAAAATTTCTGTAAATATGGGCAAAATGTTTTTTAAAAAAACATTTTTTTCAATGATTCACAACGCAGTTAGAACCTCTGTTCATCCCAAACTTTCTTTAGAAAATCTTTTCACAAACTGTTAAACTGCAGAAATGATCCGGTTTTAAGAGAGAGAGACGTCGTCGTTAGAAAGAAGAGGAGCTGGAAATGAATCTACAAATCCTCTCAATGAATTCAACCCCTTGAGAAATGTAGGAAAATGTAAACTGCTTCTCTTCACGCTAGTACGGAAGCAAATCTGTAAACGCCACGTACGCACGGAAGAAGACGCAAACCACTTTCAGCTCAATCTGTGGGATTTAGAAGTCAAACTTGATGGACGATCCGGAAGTTAAGCCAGGAGCCCCAAAAAAAAAAACATCAGTTAAAAACAAGACATTAACCCAATAACAGCCGTAAATTACACACACTTAGAAAAAAAGTTTCAAATAATGAGCACAAGGTGTCTTTAACTTGTTATAAGTTAAAAAATAACAACTGCTAATGGAACAAGTGAAAATTTGCTTGGTAAGATTTCTTAAAATAAGACGAAATATTTAGATAAAGCACATTTTGAACTTAGCTGGTAAATCAAATATATAAGTATATTTTACCAATACTGGGAAGCTTTGTGTTTCAAAATCGGACAGTAATAACTAAAGCTTTGTTTAAAATGTAAGACATTTTTGCGTATTTTGTGTTATTCCTTTAAATCCTATCTCCCTAAATCCCCTCATAAATTGTCCCTGTTGAGATTTATAAAGTTCTGTCTATCTCTTTAGCAACATAAAATTGTAATATTTAAGCATTTGACAAAGATATTCCTCTCAAAGTTAGCTGGAAACTATTTTTGAGCATTTGAGATATTTTAAAGGTTTGTTGACCTAAATAAAAGTTCATATTTTGACTAGAATAGGGCCATTTTCAGATTTTTCTTTTCCCATGATGCCATACTGAGGTAATCTCAACGCTATGAGCTTTAGAGGTTGGCCTCTAACTCTAAAGCATGGAATAATAAATCACTATTGAGCTAATTTGTCTATTTATAGACACCTGAGGGTCCCGTAGCTTTGCTAGCTTCTGATGGCTTTATTTGGGGGACCCTTTTGGGCTTAACCCTCTGTTCAGGTAATAACCGTTAAATACGACAGCTTAGTTTTGTGAAACTGTAAACACGAAACCGTCGTGGTCTCATCCTGCAGACACTGAATGCAACCTAGCAATAATTAGCTTAGAGGACAGCTACGAGGGTAAAACAGCTTTGGAGTTTCTGGCTGTCCTTCTCGTGCATTCTGCAAGAAAACGCTAACAAGCTAACGAGACCTGCTATTACCAGCTTTATTGTTATGCAATTATCATATTATGTATGAAACTACGGAGATTCTGAGGCTCAACCTCAGACTATGGCAGCCGCCGCTGTGCCAAATATAACAAAACACAAGACTGTGGTCCCATTTTGCTCCTTTCACACGACGCGGCTGGTTGCTTCAGCGTTAGCATCGGCTAGCCTGACAGATGGAATAACAGTGTCATAGATGAACAAGATTTATTCCTCTGCTCACCAGTGATTGTGGTTTATTCAGGGCTTATTAAGATAATTGAGCTGACAAAGAATAACATTAACCCCACACAATGCCGAGACCCCGACGGTGCAGCTGCTAGCCCAGCTTCAGATGCTCACAATGAAACTTTCTCAAAGTTTTTTTTTTCCACTGACTCTTTCCCTAACTGCTGGTTTGATGGTGTCTGCCTGCAGATTCTTTTGCATAGCCAGAACTATTCTTAAGAATTGTATTAGTGCCGACGAACGGTCAGGTAAGAGAATTCTGATGGAGGGAAAAATGACTCGTTGATTACTTTACACTGATCACGGTCGTCGTGGGTGATGCTAATCTCACAGCAGCAATAGCGCCGATGCTATTATATGCTATTGTGTGGGGAAACTTGATTTGCACATCTGGAGTCCACATTAGGGTGACCATCTGTCCGGTTTTTAAGGATTTGAAACACCGTGTCCGTCCTCTGGCTTAGCCTTGAGCCGGACGATCATTTTTCCTCCGTTTGAGATTAAGTGGGTTGCACTGGGTTATTTATTCTTATTTTATTCCTAAGAAGCGTCTAGCGACTCTGATAATAATAAAGTGTCAAGAAAAAGTCAAATCAAACAAATGTTTGCGGTTGACATCGACAGGAGAGCTCGCTAACGTAGCCGTCAGCAGCACATTGGATGATGCCTTCAGTGTCTATTCAGTAACAAAAGGTTTCGGCTGAAGTAAAATCAAGATGTTTTCAAATGAATCTTGTAAAATGTAGTTTTTGGTGAGAAACTGAAATAAATAAAAGTTTTTTGAAGGAGAAATTTGTAGATTTTTTTTTTGGCAATATGAAATCCATATTAGAGAAGGAATTGTGAAAAATGACGTTACCCCGTCTTGGTGTCCCCCCTACACTGATATTAGATTTTTGCCCCATCCACAATATCGTCACAATATCAAGATCGAGGTATTTGGACAAAAAATAATGTAATATTTGATATTTTCCGTATCACTAGCCATAACTAGCTGAATCCTTCCTGAATCCTGAATTCGCCTCCTCCTTCCCCGGACTAAGCTCAGCACCATGGGTGATCGGGCCTTCTGTTCCACTGCCCATCGTCTGTGGAATGCCCTCACTGACCATCTGAGGGCTCCACAGACGACTGACACATTTAAAAAAGGACTTAAAACTTTCCTTTTTAGCAGAACCTATAACTTTAATTAACATTGCTGCTTTTTGGTCAGGTTTTTATACAGTTATTATTTTATTTTTTATTGATGCTTTTATCTGCTTTTACTTTGTAGCACTTTGAGATGTGATCCAAATGTAAAGTGCATTATAAATTAAATGTATTATTATTATTATTATTACATGTCAACCCCTCAAACGGGGGAAATCGGCCCTTTGTCCGGAACTTCTCTGATCCAAGACCCGTCCTCCCACCTGACCTCATGGAAATCTATTCTGTGAATTCTGCTGATAAATTAACAAACAGTTGTACACAGGTGAAACAGGTGAAAATATAACCTCCTTGGCAAAAGCTAAATATGTTGGGTGGGAGTGTCCTACACAGCAAATACTCAAAGCTTTACCGGAAGTATTTGTCCAATTTCTAGTCAAATCTTATTGCACCTAATTTAAGTAACATTTCACTGAGATATATGGATTTATTTTTAGGCAGTTTAACGTCTTGTTTGTTCAAAGAATCTTGAAAATATCTCAAATGCGCATGAATAGTAAATTTCCAGCTAACTTTGAGAGAAATGTCATCTTAAAATTATGGTCCTAAATCTTATCCTATCTTATCTTCAATCTTACGAGTTGGTTAAGGAGATAGGATTTTAAAAAATCTAAGAAAAAACATGCAAAAATGCAGATATTTCAATAAAAACCAAACAAAAAATACTGACATCTTACAAAAAAAGGGGGAAAATTTTAAGTAATACTGGCTGATTCTGAAACACAAAACTTCCCTAATACTAGTAAAATATAGTTAAAAATTAGATTTATCAGCTCATATCAAGATCCTAAATCGTAATATTGCGTCTGATTTTAAGAAATCTTACCAAGTGAATTTCCACTATTTCTATTGCCAGAATTTTTTTTTTTTACTTATTTCAAGCTAAAAACACTTTTCAGTCTTTTTTTTAAACTTATTTTTGCAGGGAACTTTTTTCCAGTGTAGCTAGATTTCAGGGAGTGGTTGCGATTAAACTGCAGCACATGTCGGCCTTATATAGAGCCATGTCATGTGACACCGGCAGCACGGCCCAGATGCACCGTACAGACAGAGGAAATATTCCAGATACGGTAATTATGGTCAGGATATTGAACCGCGTTCACTCTTCTGATTGGCCCGGCAGAGATGATGCGTGACGACACCGGGGAAAAGGACAGTGGTGCACCGGGGTCACCCCGAGGTGATCCAACCGGCCTGTGCTTTTAGAAAACAAGCTGGAATGTTAGCATCATTTAAGGCGCATCATTCTCACCATACCAGCTTTTCAGCAACGGTTAAATTGAAACGTCACACGTTGATTTTGGGCTGTTGATCCCGGTCCAGATGGAGGATTTAGCTCCACCATTAAGGCCCGGTCCGAGCGCAAGCTGCAGTCGCTGGGTGCGTGCTCCCTCAGCCGCTCGAAAGAAGCGCAGACGTTTAAATCCACACTTGCTGTCACTTTAAGTGCACTTGAGGCCTCATTTATTGCAGAGCACTTGTAAACTTTCCCATTTCCAAAAGGAGAAAAAAGGAGAAAAAAAAGGAGTGCGTCTATTGAGGATGTTAAGTGTAGTTTTCCATTTATCACTGGCTGGGGAGCAGCCAGGCAGATGTAAGCCGGATCGGGCCCTGCCAGACCAGACTTTCTGAGGACATTAGCGTGCCACAGTGAGAGAGCGCTCTCATCCTTAAGAATTTCAATGATGCGATAAATTGCTAATCTGCTTACCATTTTAACCAGTTCTACTTTGGGAGGGACAAATCCCGAGTTCTTAAACATCTTACGTAAACCGCTGGAGGAGAGCGAAACCACGCAGGAGGAGGTCCAGCTAAGCGGCAACATATACGGGAATAAAGAAAAACAAAAAACGTTTTAGATATTATTTTACGCTTAAAAATCATCCACAGCTTTGGCTTTCACTCGGAGGGGATATTACAGAAGGTTTCCAGAGCGGCGGAGGCCAGAAACACCTATTCTGCATTTAAAAGTTACCCAAGAAAGAAATAGCCGGTTCAGATTTAAACGTCTGTGGTTTGAAATTGCACGAAAATAGGTGAGAGGGACGGCGTGTAGCGGGAGAGCAGATGGACGTGGGTCTGTTAAATGTCAACATCAGTAAGTCATGTATCACTTTGTTTCCATGATTTCTACAATTAAATCATTAAGTGTCATTAAGGGACTTGTGTAATAGCCCCTCTGGTGCTGGGGGAAGGTTGGAGAGGAATCCAGATCTGCGTCTGCTGCAGCCTGGAAATATCAAACCTTTCTCTTCACGCATTTGATAATCTGCAGGTTATTACAGCATAATAACTGTGTATCAAGACGAGAGAGGGGGGGAGAGAAAGAGAGAGAGAAAAGAGAGAGAGAAAGAGAGAGAGAAAGAGATAGAGAAAGAGAGAGAGAGAGAGATAGAGAAAGAGAGAGAGAGAGAAAGACAAAGAAAGAGAGAGAGAGCGAGAGAGAGAGAAATAGAGACAGCGAGAGAGAGAGAGAGAGAGAAAGGTAGAAAGAGGGAGAGGGGGAGAGAAAGAGAGAGAAAGAGATAGAGAGAGAGTAACAAAAAGAGAGGGAGAGATGGATAGATAGAAAAATAGAAGATGGAGAGAGTCAACGAGAGAGAGAGAGAATGGACATAGAGAGAGCGCAAAAGAGAAAGAGAGAGAAAGAGAGAGAGAAAGAGAGAGAGAAAGAGAGAGAGAGAGAGATAGAGAAAGAGAGAGAGAGAGAAAGACAAAGAAAGAGAGAGAGAGCGAGAGAGAGAGAAATAGAGACAGCGAGAGAGAGAGAGAGAGAGAAAGGTAGAAAGAGGGAGAGGGGGAGAGAAAGAGAGAGAAAGAGATAGAGAGAGAGTAACAAAAAGAGAGGGAGAGATGGATAGATAGAAAAATAGAAGATGGAGAGAGTCAACGAGAGAGAGAGAATGGACATAGAGAGAGCGCAAAAGAGAAAGAGAGAGAAAGAGAGAGAGAAAGAGAGAGAGAAAGAGATAGAGAAAGAGAGAGAGAGAGAGAGAGAAATAGAGACAGCGAGAGAAAGAGATAGAGAAAGAGAGAGAGAAAGAGAAAGAAAGAGAGAGAGAGGAAGAGACAGGGAGAGAGAGAGAGAGCGAGGGAGAGAGGAAAAAGGGGTCTAATGTTCTGCATCCACTCTGGCAGAAGTCTTGAGCGCTGCTGCTGCTGCTGCTGCTGCTGAGCCAGGTCAACATTCTGGAAAATGAAAGAGTCATTATGAGTGGAAACACTTGATTTAGATCATTACTTCACACGGTAATTATTACATACAGAGCGTAATGAGTCATTGCAAAAAGATTAGCCTGCTGATCTCCAGGAAACAAAGAGCCCGCAGGACAGCGAGCCGGCAGAAAAGGCATATCCGATGGCGTTCCATGCTCGCTGGTGTAAACACGTTGTAAGTGATACCTGTTCTTTACAGAAAACAAAGCCTGGACGAGGCCAAGGGCCCGGCCCTGCCAAAGCTCTGGAGAACATTCACTTAAGAGGAAATGTAAGCTCTGTTCCATCCCAGCTCATTCTGACATTTAAGGATACTAACTGGAGCCATTACGCTGTAGAGTTACGCCTCGCTCCCCTTATTATTACAGACATGCAATAAGTCCGACAGGAAAGCCTCTGGAAAACAAATGACTTTTGTCCCCCGTTCAGTATTTTACATATCCATGCAAATACCCTGTGTACTCGCTGCTTGGGTAACAAATTGCCATATCATGTGTTACAATTACCTCCTCGGTTTGACCAGTCCATACATCTTCCCCGATGAAACGGGGCTGAGAGCTATGAATTATGGCCATATTTCAGACTAAAAGAAACAAACCACTAATTGCGACGTGGCCTCTTGGCAGTTTCAGCAGAAAAGCCCCAGAAAGGCACTCCGGCATCGGAGGGAAATCATTTACTGCTGCTGCTGCTTTATTTTGGTTTCAAATAACAAGACACTACTAATTTGGTGCGGGTCTGACCCCTGCCCCTCCCCTCCCTCTCCCCCTTCATGCCCCGCAGGGGAAAAGTCCAATCAGCCTACATCTCCACCAAATTTCTTTTTTTTGTATTTTTCTTCTTCTTTTTCTTTTTTCACCCCTCCCTCTACATTTCCGCGCCCTCGCCGCTACCAGCGGCCCGAAGACCGCCTCCCTGAAATGTTTTCTGCTAATTCCCATTTCCTTTATAATCACAAGCTTTCATGTGAGTGGCTGGTCGGGCCGGCTGGGGAGGGGAGTGGTAATTACTCTGGGGTCCCGGGCATTAACCCCACCAGGTGTCACTGGATGGCCTGTTTACCTCGGTGATTAATGAATGGACCGATGGTCTCCCGGTACCCCCACCCACTGCTCTTTTATTCAGCGCGGAGCGTGCCACTGAATCAATTTGCCGAGCAGTGACAGGTCTGAGCCACATCAGGCCTCTGAGGCCAGCCGGTCCACCCGGGCCCTTCTCTTCTCACTGGGCCAACTCATCTGTTAGCGGCGCTAAGCTAATTAGGCCAGAGTTTCATGAATGGACACGGACAGCGTGCGCCCTGAGAAAACATTTGTGTACAGCTTTTTTCTTTCCTTTTTTTTCTCACAGCAGCAGCAATGACATATAAAAAGATAACAAAAACAGAGAAAAGTCAGAAAACCTCGTTACCTATTTCCCACTCCAGAGCCGAGCCGGTAATAAGCCTCTACCTGACTTGCATTAAAAGATCAACTTTTCATCATTTCCTCCCCCCCCCCCCTCTGATCGAACAATGGACCTCACCTGGTGGTTCTGTTGAAACAGTCAACATGTTTTACCATCTCGCAGGCTGTTATCCTGCAATGTGATGAAAAGGGGTGTGAAAGCAGCGCCGTGGAGTTCCCCCCCCCGCCGCCGCCCCACCCCTCGTGTCTGTCAGAGAGGATATGGAGGTAGAGGAGCGCGCGGGCTTTGTGTACACAGGTGATTACCTAATCAGCATGTCCTCTCTAAGAGGGGCCAGCGAGGGTTCACGTCACTCAGCCGCCACAACTCTACCTCCCGAAGCCAAATACGGCCTCGTTTCTATGATACTGACCCGATAACAGACGGCAGGGACGATGGGGGTGGGGGTCATCTCCGACAATGTGCATCTTTCAGTGGAGGAAGCGACTAATTGGACTACACCAACTCTCATTACAGGGGCTCTGTGCGCCGCAGATGTCGGACGCATTTTTTAAACATGGCAGTGAAATGTTGTTTTTTTATTCACTTAGAGCTAAAATGAATTTAGCTGTAGTGAAAGAAAGTTGTTCTTCAAACGTAGTGATTAGGAAATGCTTTTATTCTGGATTCCTTTTAAGCAAGAACAGTTAACGGCATTTTAATCTGGCAGACGGCTGAGAGAAAGTTTCATTTTATGCAAGAACTTGTAATACAAGAAATGTAATAATAGATTTGAGTTCATTATAAAGTGGTTAATGTTCACTATTTCCTCCAAAATTGGACGCTAGAAAAGTAATTTTTAAGAAAGCCAGGACATTTTATTCCACACATCAAGTCACTTTGAGTAAATACTGTTTAATTTTCCGACGCTATTATTACTTTTCATTTTTCCATTCTTCCACACATTATTACAATATTTTTGATTTAACAGTATGTTCTATGAAGTATTTATAATATGACATTTTACATTTAGTTTTCTATCGGACTTACTTACGTTTATGCGTAACTTTCCTTTTTATTCTTCACATTACTTGTAAGAATTTCCCATAGCGTCTGTGTCTGACATGCAAAAACACCGTTTTTACTTCTGTGTGTAAAATGTAAAATCTTCCATTTAGTTTCAATGCCTGACGCGAAAAGTGACCCTTTAGCATTTGTGTCAGACATGAAAAAGCTACGATGGAATATCTGTGTCTGACATGCAAAAACGTCCCTTTAGCATCTGCCTGACATGCAAAAGCTACCCGTTAGCATCTCTGTCTGTCCATAAAAGTTACAGTTTAGCATCTGTGTCCGTCACACAAATTATTTCGGATAGAATCTGTGTCATGTAAAATCTTCCAATTAGTGCCTATGACTGACACAAAAAGTGACCTTTTAGCATTTGTGTCAGACACGAAAAAGCTACGATGGAATATCTGTTTCTGACATGCAAAAGCTACCCGTTAGCGTCTGTGTCTGAGATGTAAAAAGTACGATGTTACATTTGTGTTTGACACGTGAAAGTTGTATTTTAGCATCTGTGTCCGTCACACAAATTATCTCCGATAGCATCTGTGTCTGACATGCAAAAACACCGTTTTTACTTCTGTGTCATGTAAAATCTTCCATTTAGTGTTTATGCCTGACACGAAAAGTGACCCTTTAGCATTTGTGTCAGACACGAAAAAGCTACGCTTGAATATCTCTGTCTGACATGTAAAAGCTACCCGTTAGCATGTGTCTGATATACAAAATTCCCCCTAAATCATCCGTGTCTGACATGCATGTCTGACATGCAATAGCAACATTTATACTTCTGTGTCATGTAAAATCGTAAAAGACTGTTATGTCTGTGTCTGACACGCAAAGACTGTTATGTCTGTGTCTGACACGCAAAGATATCTCACAGACGTAAGAGCGTTACAGACGAAAACTTTCCCTTCAGCATGTTGCTTTCTCACTCTGTAAACTAGGTGGCGCTGTGCGGTTTCTGATGGTCTCAAACTGATGCTGACGGGTTTACATGGGAACCAGTTTAAAGCCCGGCTCAGACGCTAAAGAGCCGCGTCTGTGTCTGGATGATTCACTGAGGGTTGAGGCTTTCCGTCCGAGCTCCAACACAATTGATGAATTCCTGGGAGTGTAAATGTGTTTCTGAGCTCCTGACTGACATCCAGTCTTCATCCCACTCCTCCCCGGCATCACTTCTCACTTTGAACCTCGACTTAAACCGGGCTCAAGTGAGCCATTGAGGCGCGCTAATAAAATGATCCCTCTCCCTATAATGTCAGCGTGTCCCGACAGAGCACATTCCTACTTATCTATTCAGACTCAACTGGCGTGCGATGACATCAACCGACAGCGAACATTAAGACGGGCCATTAACAAAGCCGATGAGTTACAAACCGCTGCTGCCATTATCCCCCCAGCTCTTAATGGATCTCATTTTGATTGTGTCAGCCAACACTTGAGCGACCTCTTACACGGCGGCGGAGGCTTTGGCGTTCACTTCCAGCAGCTGTTTTCTCCGCACAGAAAAGTCAAAACAACACGGTTGAGTCAGGCGGAGGCGGGTGGTGGGACGGAGGAGCTGGAGGGATGCAGTGTTGTGACTACCACAGGTGGGGACACGGCGGAGTGAAGGCCTGACAGGTCGAACTGTCGCTGAGGAATGCAGCACAGGTGTAGCGAGCGCCCGTTTGGACAAAGTCGAGTTTTTAACAGAACAAAAACATTTCAAAATGGGTGCCCCCCCCCCACCCGTTCCTCCACGCCGTGTTTTAACACCTGCGGTTTTGTGTGTCGGTTGATGCCGCGTCTCACAGGCCAGAGGAATTAAGCTATCATAACATCGGCGTGAAATATTACATTTTGTTCCCGATGACTGGAAAGCCCAGAATTACAATTACAAATGGACCACAGTGGTGATTAGTATGAGAGACAAAACAAATTGTTTCAGACAGGGAGTGTGCGTCATATCCGTGTGTGGTCCGTCACACCGGTCACTTTCTGCAGAAAGAACAACAACGCAGCGAACCCAGAGTGCATGGAAATATGTTTGATTCAGCAGCGCAATTACGTTCAGTTCATGAATATGGATTCTAATGTCTGAGTCGCCGAAAAGACTTTCTCCTGCTCCACTACCTGATTCTGTTGAGTAAATCTGTTTTTGTATAGAAGAAATGTGTGTTACTACACGGTACCTGTTTATAACCTGACCCTGTAACAACATGTATTTGCTAAAAGGTAGGGGGCCGAGGTTGGAGCCCTGGGGGACACCACAGGTCAAAGGGGCCAATGATTAGGAGGCATCAATCAATCACTGCTTTTTTTTGGGGGGGGGGGGTCATATTAAAGTTTTTTTAAAGATTTTTAAGTATAATTCTTTTTACTGTCTTAAATTGTTATTTTATGGTAAGTTTAGACTGTGTCGGATATTAAATAAATAAACACCCTAGAATAAACAGAATATAAAAATGAGTTTATTTTTCCTGGTGAGGACATTAAAGGTTTGATTAATCACCAATTCATGATTTCAGATTTCTGACACCTTTGGCAACAAATGCCGCTGACGTCTTTTGGGGAATTCCCAAAAAAGGTTGGGACTTTTTTTTTGATAAACTTCTGAAGGAGAACTTTTATCCTGGCACATAAAAAAAAGGAAGAAAAAAAAAGAAGGGGAAAACCTCGGGAGTCGATCATGTGGGGGGTGAGTGACGAAGGTCGGTATATGAAAAAAATAAATCTGGGTTAAATCACTTATTGGAGGTTTTTAATGACATTTCAGTTTTCCTGCTATAATCGGAATGTTGTCGGACCGTCGCGGTTCGTGTTCCTTTATCTAAGGATAACCATGCAGGCAGTAATTTTATGTTGCAGGTCAAGACGATGTGATTTGAACAATGCAACTCCTTTGTTTACCAACGCTAGCAGATAAATCAAATCGGACCAAAAAGTTGAGAAATTATGGGCCCAAAACATTTGAAATGAAGCTCCAACTATTGTTGGAAATATGCTGCCAACCTTTTCCAAAATTGCTCCAGTTCTTCCTCTCACTAAGTGCCACGTTGAATGAAAATGATCCATGAAATAGTTTAGTTTGATTGACGCGTGAACTTCTATCAAACTTAAGATTTAACTTTCTATCAAAGTTATATTCCATCAAAGTAACCGCCGTGTCAAGTTCTGTGCTGTTAATAAACTACATTTGACTAAACTGAGACTTTCTGTCCCTCCCTCCATCCATCCATCCATCCATCCATCCATCCATCCGTTTGTCAATCCATCCATCCGATCATCCAACCGTCCATCCCTCCATCCGTTTGTCCATCCATCCATCCATCCGTCCACCTATCCAACATCCAACCATCCATCCCTCCATGTATTTGTCCATCCACCCATCCATCAACCAACCATCCATCCCTCCATCCATCCATCCATCATCCAACTGTATATCCCTCCATCCATTTGTTCATCCATCCACCCATCCATCCGTCCATCCGTCCCACCATCCAACATCCAACCATCCATCCCTCCATCCATTTTTCCATCCATCCATCCATCCATTCGTTTCTCCATCGATCCGTCCACCCATCCATCATCAACCATCCATCCCTCCGTCCGTCTGTCCATCCATCCATCCATCCATCCATCCATCCATACTGTGAGTTCTGGGTTCAGACCTCGTGGTCCCCCCCAGTTGGATGTTCCTGAAAAATCCCCAAAAGGCTGGAAAGTATCTGAACCACCTCGACTGTCTCCTTCAAACGTGAAGGAACCGCGGCACCACCTCCCCGAGTTCACTCCTGATGTCTGAGCCCCACACCTTCAAGCTGAGGCCAGCCCCCCTATGAAGGAAGCTTGTACCCGTGACCTCATTCGTTGGGTCTCTATCCCAGAGGTCATGACCAAACGTGACGGTTAGAACAGAGTCCAACTCTCTCTTCACCAAAAAAAGCATCGCCACAACACCAAGGCCTTTTCCCACGGTAACCAGCCGGGCTCAACCCTACGAGGCGTTAGTGAACCGCCCCCCTGTGGGCTGAACATCTGCAGCGATCAGCGTTGGGCTCGGGCGCTAAACCAAGCGCTGGCACGCTGTGTGGTTTACGGTACGGTGATATTATTACTGTTTTCACCCTCTCTTGCAGATGGAGACTTAAGTTCCCCTTCTGTGATATAAAGCAGCAATCATCTGCGTAAAAATGATTACTGTAATCAAAGTCACATTCGTCACTGTAATCAGTGCTGCGTTGCTAAATACCCTCCGTTATTGGAGGGCGCTGGCTGTGATGGTAATCCCGCCAACGCTGTTCAAGCTGGTGCTGTGGAAAAACGTCTCAGTTCATGAATTTGACGGATGGCGACAAACGTCTCACTGAAAGGTATGAATTTCTGATGAATCACGCCACGATCCGTTCAGTGAAACTAGATGATGCAGAGCCGGGCCCCCGACCGGATTAAATGCAAATGCCGCTTCGCCATCTTGAATGAACATTAATAACTTTCAGCGTTCTAGCGAGAGCGGCTCTCGTCTCCGCGGTGGAAATATTAGAGGGTTAATGGTTAATTTTTCTCACTAATGTCTCATATTTTCCTTCCCAGAACCTTTCAGCGATTCTCCTTAATAAGCTGCAATCTGTCATACTTTTCAAGCCACATGGTGAAAATGTGGAGGTTTGTGAGGAGGGCGCCCCGTCGGCAGTAAGCGAACAGCAGCAGCAGAGCGTTGCCTCCTAATCACGGCTTATTAAGTCCAGCATGGCGGCTAGCGGCGCTTTAAGAGCTGTGACATCACACTGACACGCTCCTGTCGCTCCTCATTGAAACCCAAGCTTCTCCTGAACGTGAGGAAGAAAAGTTTAGTTTCTGATCTGACCTGTTGCATAATCCAGAAGGAGAGGGAGGGGCATAGAGGGACGTGGCCCTGCCCTGTAATCTGATTGGCTCTGCCGAGTGCTACTCAATAATCCTGAAGCATGACTGACGGTTGTTCCTGGAGGGACTAAAAGGTCATGTTTCCTCCAGGAAACCAGGATTTAACAATTATTTTATTTATTATTTATATATTTTTAGTAAGTAGCCCACATTTTAAGATTTACAGGAAGCTGTATATTATTCTTACTCTTTATATTAATGGATTATTTTAAATGAACTTGTTATAAATATTTATTGGGATCACAGCATCAGGGAAATTGAGGGTACTTTTCCCCCTCCGCTTCACAGGCTCCGCCCACTTCTCTCTCAGGGAGGAGTCAAACGAAGAGGATTCATTTCATGTTAGTAATAATTGTTATTATTATTAGTATTACTTAAAGAAATAAACATAGGCGCAAAACAAACTGTAAACAAGAACAACTATATATATATATATAATTATATATATATATATATATAATTATATATATATATATATAATTATATATACCAAGCGCTGGCTTGGTATATATATATTTATATATATATTTATATATATATATATAAATATATAATTATATATTGTATATATATAAATATATATATAAATATATATATATATATATATATATATATATATATATATATATATAATTATATATATATATATATATATATATATATATTTATATATATATATAATTATATATAATTATATATATATATATTTATATATATATAATTAATTGTTATTTATGTCGTAACTTTCCCACAACCAAAACATTTATAAAAGACGATTAATTAGATAAGAACATTTTAAATAACACTAAGAGAAGATAATAGTAAAATAATGATATTTTAAACAAAATATAGGTATATTTTTTAATAATAAGGACAATAAAATGTTTGTAATTAAGTTATTGTAATTATTAAATCCATTGAACTAACAATTATAACTTTTAATATTAGCTATTAAAGAAGACATAATGCTTTTGAAATCAATGCTCTTTCAGTGTGTGTGTTTGTATGTGTTTGTGTGTGTTTGTATGTGTGCGTGTTTGTGTATACCCGTAGGTATGTGTATGAGTGTGTGAGTGTGTTTGCATGTGTGTGTATATTGTGTGTGTGTATATTTTTGGATTTGCCTTTGTTTGCGTGTGTTTGTGTGCGTGCGTGTTTATGTTTGTGCGTAGATATGTGTGTGTGTGCGTGTATTTTTGTATTTGTCTGTGTGTGTAGGTGTGCGTGTTGATGTGTTTGCCCATGTGTGTGTGTTTTTTGCATTTGTGTGCGTTTGTGTTTGTGTGTAGGTATGTGTGTGTGTGAGTGTGTGTGAGTGTGTGTGCATATAGGTGAGTGTGTGTGCTTGTGTTTGTGCGTAGATATGTGTGTGTGTGGGTGTGCGTAAATTTTTGTATTTGTCTGTGTGTGTATGTGTGCATGCGTGTTCATGTGTTTGCCTATGTGTGTGTGTGTTTTGCGTTTATGTGCGTTTGTGTTTGTGCGTAGGTATGTGTGGGTGTGAGTGTGTATGTGTGAGAGTGTGTGCATATAGGTGAGTGTGTGTGTGAGTGTTTGTGTGTGTGCACGTAAGTGTGTGCGTGTGTGTTTGTGTGTGTGTTTAGCTGGGTTAAAAACGTAGCCCAACCTCTGTCTCCTTGTCAGTATGGGTATATCCCCCTAAAAGACCCCAATCCCCTGCATCGTAGTAGCCTCCCCCTGATTAAATTAAATGTGAAGCTATGTCAATTTTACATAAAGTAAAATTTAACATAGACAAGAAAGACAGTATTTTTCGTAAAAAATAAAAATAAAAGTAAAACACAATATGTAATAGATATTATATGATATGTATATATAACAGATATAACAGATAAATAAATAATATTAGAAATTCAGATGATAGATCTCCTTGAGTCGATTCATCAGCACCAACTTTGGACTTGATCGGACCAACAGTTGAGAAATTACAGCCAGAAAACTTTCGGAGATAAAGCTCCCCCTAGTGTCGGAAATATAAAACCGACCTTTCTCAAAATCCATCCTGTTCTTCCTCATCCTAACATCTATGAGGCTGTAAAATCTGAAAATGGTAATAGAAACCGTTTTTGACTTATCGCGTCAATAAGGACGCAGAAATGAACATTCCATAACATCGCAGACTTTTATGTGGATAGAATAAGAAGCCAGTAAATTAAGACAACGATTACATAATACTTTTAAAAAGTTTAGATTTCACAAAAGATGAAAAGGATTAAGGTCTAGGATCCTTTCTGTGTTTTCAGTGGCCTGCATTCTTCTCATGGTGTCACTGACTTCCTGTGAGTTAAAGGATGGATTTTAAAATCCTACTACTCGTCTATAAAGACGCTCTTCTGCCAGAAAGCATAAATGATCAGATTTATTTGTACATGATGAGCCACCCAGACCGCTCAGCTCCTCTGGGACCGCTTTATTAAGCCCTACCAGAACCGGGTAGTCCGCTGAGGCGGCTTTCAGACCCCCAGCCTCTCATCAGACCCGAGGTCCGCTAAGACCGTCTCATCAGCTCACAATGATTATAATCTACTTTTATTTCTCTCCATCGATTCACTTTTCAATGCATTTAAATATATATTTTTTATTACTTTTTTCTATTACCATTCTAACCATAAATCATCGTGAAAGTACTAATTTTACAGTTTTTAAGCATTTTATTACAACTAATATAACTTCTGCATTAATATTCAGCATTTATACTTGGATCATTTAAACTTATTTATATGTTACCGTTTAATCTATAACCTGTTTATTTCATGAAATAAACGTAAACGTTTACATTTATTAAAATCAGCCTTTTTAATAAAGGCTCATTTTTAAGCCAGTGAAAAGCTTAAAATTAAGCCAGGTAAAATTTTAGTGAAATTTTACCTGGAAAATTTCACTAAACTCTGTGAAATTTTCCAGGTAATACAAGATGATCGTAACCTTTTGATGTCCTGCTCAGCTGATTGGTTGAGCTAATTCTGAGTCATTATGAGTCATTATAAATCAGACTTTTTATGAAAACATGTTCAACAGAAAAACAAAAAGAAAAAAAAAAAAGGAAAAACAAAAAAACAAATAAAACAACAGTAAATAAATAAATTAAACCTGCTTTACCAAAAAGGTTGAGCTAATTTAATTAAAATGGATTATTCATTTCTCATTAAATAATCTTATAAATTAGATTTTTATTTTTATTTTAAAGAAATCAAAAAAAACAAACAAAATAAGACAAAACGTAAATGAATAACTAAAACATGCTTGAAGAAACTTTATGTCATCTTATGGTAAATTTAGTGCGTCTAAGATATTAAATTAATGAAAATAATTAATGATTTTTTTCTTGCTCAGGACATCAAAGGGAACCGTGAAGAAACCCTCAATCCTTTTGTTTATTCTTATTACTCATACTTATTATTTGGAAGTATGTTTTTTCTCTGGTCACGGAGGAAATGAAGACGTTTAATCTGAGAAGTA
The DNA here is from genome assembly GCA_037951165.1 of Lophius americanus. Classification (NCBI taxonomy): domain Eukaryota; kingdom Metazoa; phylum Chordata; class Actinopteri; order Lophiiformes; family Lophiidae; genus Lophius; species Lophius americanus. The sequence continues at coordinate 136,317 of JBBDHG010000105.1, read as the reverse complement.
ACTTTCTCTGCCAGACAAAAGTATTAGACACAAAGTAAAAAGTAAGCCCTTAAGACAGACAAACAGATAAACAGCATCAGACGGATTTAATCAAGTGGTAAACAAATACTTCAAATGTGTACTTAAATGCAGTACCTAAGTGGATAGATAGATATTAACTGTTTTAACCCGCACAGGTTGATAAATACAGAATATAAATAGAGTAATAAAAGTACATCGCTTGTGTTTTTATTTTAATGTCTGATCCAAAAACATGTTATTTTACATTTTAACTGACTTTACAAATAATCTGTATAATTATTATTATTATTACTATTATTAGTATTATTATTATTATTATTATTACTTTTGTTACATGCATGTGTACCAAAGAGTAAAAATAAATACAAATACAAACCAGCCAGAAATAAAGACATACATAAATAGCTCACTAAAACATTAAGCGATAGATGATAATACAAATATACACAAACATATCCTGGAATAAGAAATATTATAAACATGTATAAATTAGTAAATCAAAGAATAAGTAAAATACTGACAACATGAACAAAGAATAGAAAAACACACGTCTATTTAATTAGAGGTGTAAAATACAGATGAATTAAAATGAAAAAAAAAGATTCCAGTCTCTTCAAACAAATAAAAGGGAAAATTGTCCCGATGAATTAAAGGAGTCAGAGAAAAAAGTATGAGAGTATGACTACAAGATAAATGTGAATAAAACTCCATATATTAAACAGGAAGTCCAGTACTTTCAGAGTGGAGATGTGTTATTTCTCAGACACACACACACAAACACACACACACACGCACACACACACACACACACACACACACGCACACACACGTGAGTCATGTTTGAGGTAATGAGGTAACGTCCTCAACGTCCATCACTTCCTTTAAACCTTTAAAACCCATCCTTTAAGTCCGTACCTCTGCAAAGTGCATCAAATCCGGTTTTCTTTCCTTTTGTGTGGAGGATGCTACTAAATGCTAACGCGGCGTAGCATCTAGTGAACCAAGATGGCGAGCCGGATTGATTCTTCTGGCTTTTTTGCTCGCGTTTGGGTTAAACTCTGTTTCCACGTTTGCGTCTAAACCGTCTTAAGACCCTTTTGGCGGGCAGCTGGCAACTTCTTATAAACAAACATGCAACTGGAGCAATCTTCAGCTGCCATCCATCAGAGGGGATCCTTTGTGGGTGCAGGTAGTCTGGCAGGAGGGTCATCGGTCAGCGTCTGGTTTACACCGCTCCCTCTCTTCCACGCTGGAGTCGGAGGAGGAGGGGTGGGGGGGTGGGTGTCACGGTATCGATCGGGGGCCTTGGATTGGGAGCCCTTGACCTGCGTCTCAATTTAAAAGCTATAAAGGAAGCCCTGCTTGGATCTAATGCTTTCCAGCGAGGTGCCAGAGGGAGGCGGCCGACACCTGCACTATGTCACGCTGTTTAGATTGGGAGCCGGGGGCTGATAGGCCAGCTGGGCCTCTCTGTCATCAGATCCAGCGACGCTTACAATAACAGAGGAGAAGGCCGCGCAGAAACACATTAGATCGCACCTTATTTATGGCATCTGATGACAAGAGCGCGGCTCACAATCCAACTCGGACATTAGCTGGCCAAATTGATGCAAAGCACTTACGGAGCTCATCCAGCGCTCTAGGGTCCGGCGCGAAGATGCTCGCCTGCTGTAAATATTAGCTTTGAGGAACATTTTTAGCCTGTCAAAACAAAAGCCCCGCAATTGCTTTTAACGTCCTTAATCTCGGAGGCTGATTGTCTAAAACAGATTCCTGACTCACTCTGCCTTCCATCTGTGGAGGCGGAGGGGTTCTGAGGAGGAGGAGGCTCGGCCCGGCCCGGCCCGGCCTCCTCCTCCTCCGTACGCTATTTCAATAGAATTAAAAGATGTATTATGAGTGCTGAGTTATTGGATTCAGCAGAGTCAATTTATTTCCCCTTATCGTTACAGAAAGTGGAAATGTTACGAGCGACTGCGAACATTTCAGGAGGAAAGTAAAAAATGGCGCCGATGAGAGGTTCAGATATTTATTTGAAAGTTTCAGCTCATTACAACGTGGCCGAGCAGGAACCGCTTTCAGACTCCGAAAAGGAAAATGAGATCACGTTAAAAGCCATTTGTCACTAACGAAAGGTCGATTTAGTTTGGCCAAACAAAGCCGTGCTGAAAACGAGATTTTTATTCTCATTATTCGAGGCTGATGAACGAGCAGAGCAGCGTCTGCAGTTTTTAGAAGCTTACGTTGCTTTTCTTTAAATGTATTTTGGGTTTTTGGTGACTCTAGGCCAATAAAGCTTTGTATGTTTTAATATTCCTACTGAGTTGTGAATGTTTAAGTCATTAAAATAATAAAATAAAATAAATATGTTGGTAGGGTTTCGCTTCTTTTTTAAAAAACCTGGATGAATTTGTAACGTTTGCAGTGAAACAACATTTTTTATTTGCTCAAAATTAAAGAGATTTTGCATTTAAATAAAAATAAAAAATCTTTATCACCTCAATTAAGTGAATAAATAAAAAGCAAAACATGATATTAATTACAATAATTAAGACTCTTCCAAAAATAAATAAATAAATAATAATTAAGACTCTTAATTGTGATGCCATGTTAGGGTTATTATATTATATTATATTAAATTAAATTATATTATATTATATTTCATTATTTTATATTATTTTATATTATATTATATTACATTACATCATATTATATTATATTAAATTAGATTATATATTTTATATTTCTCAAAACGAACATGATTTTTTTTCGCAGATGGGTTGAAAAGAACGTACTGAACGTGTCGGCTGAGCTGCTGCTTTTATGTGTGAGTGCGTGCGTGTGTGTGTGTGTGTGTGTGTGTGTGTGTGTGTGTGTGCGTGTGTGTGTGTGTGTGCGCTTGTGTGTGTGTGTGTGTGTGTGGTGGGTAGATCTAAATTGCAGCTAATTAGCGGGTTGTTCTCTGTCACAGATTTCCCTCACTGTTTCCATAAACATTAACACCTACCTAAGTAGTTTTATAACAGGATGTCTGCGTTTGACAGTTCTGCTGTTTGGAACCGCAGAACTTTTTATGGTGCTGCGCTGTCGCTCGTCTGCAGCTTTCCAGGGTCACGAACCTGCATTCACGGCCAAGGAGGCTGGATTTGGAGAGCAGACTAGCGCCATGCCGGTGGTGGCGTTTCTGCTGAAGCGACGCGGAGAAGAGAAGCAGAGCGAGGAGCGCCGAGCAGCCGTTGGCGAGGTTCGCAAAGAAAAAGAAGAAAAAAAAAAAAGGCGCCCATCTGGCAGTGAGAAATCTGACTGGCACATATTTAAACAGTGATGCAGTTTGACAAATTCCAAACAGAGCTCATGAAAAGATAACGTAAACACGATAGTCACTCCGGACCCGGCGTCCACCTGTGCGTGTCACCCCCCCGAGTGTGAGCTAAAGGCTACCGCTAATGAGCAGAGCCGCTGGGCACTCTTGGATTAAGGTCTTTGTAAAGTAAATCACTGTCAGATAAAGGCGAGTGTTTATAACCTACCATTAATATTTTGATCGCTGTGTTTAAGAGAGCCAGCTCCTTAATGCACACTGTCCCGGGCTTTAATGGGATGCATTGGCATATCTGCGTCCGCCCCCCCAGCGTGCTCACAGGTCATGAATCTTTTGCCAACCGAAGGAGGGTCTGCTAAACATTTTTTTTTTGTTCCTCCTCCTTGGACCAGGTCTGAGACCGTGTAAGGCTCGGGAAGAAATCCGCGGCGGGCGCGGTGTTAGTTTGTTGTCTTGAATGTGGAGGTGGTGAAGGTGGAAGAGGAGAGATCAGTGATTCCTACAAATCATAACTGAGACGTCCGCTGGAATAATACCAAGATGGGACATTTTGACTTGTGTGGCCTTGAAACAAAACCAAACAGTCTTTTTGTCACGAAGTTTGAACTCTTGAAACATGATTATATGTCTGTGCAGATACTCATGCAGGTCTTGGTCATCCCTTAAGTCCTTAAGTATCCCTGCTAGGCCTACGCCGTTGTCCCCAACAGCCAGGGTTTGTCCCCGAAAAGTTTTTTCAACTTTATTTTTATTAAAAAAAGCTCCTGAATTAAGTAAAAATATCATCTTACCTTTAACAATATAGGTAAAATATGATGTGATCAACTTATTGAGTTGATTCATAGATGTTGGACTAAATCGGTAAGTATGTCTGGAAAACCTTCGGAGATAAAGCCCCCCCTAGTGTCAGAAATATACAACAGAGCTTTACTGAAATCAATGCAGTTCTTCCTCACACTAAGATCTATTGGGCTTTAAAGTTTGAAAATGATCCATCAAATAGCTTTTGAGTTAGTGTTCGTCAAAAAGCTTTTGGAGATAAACATACAACAGAGCTTTACTGAAAACAACCCAGTTCTTCCTCACACTAAAGTCTATGTGGGTGTGACATTTGAAAAGGATCCATGTGACTTTTGAGTTATCGCGTCGACACGAAGGATCTCCAGCGGCGGCGATGATGACTCCATAATAAACATCTTGAATACGGTTCTGCAGCAGAAACACTAAACTTCTGCAGGAGTCTCTGCCACAGAACCTAATTAGAGAGCAAAGAGGATTCTGGGTAACGGAATAGCAGACAAAACCCTTTAGGAACCTTTTTCTTGAGCTCAGTCTTCAGTCTCAGTAATCCCCGTCTTGAAAGATGATGGACGTTGGATTTTACTTGGAACTGAAAATTGTTTTGATGTTTGACCTCACGTCGCCTGACGGGGTACCAAACCGTCTCACCCGGTGCCAGCTGGGACACTGGGCAACCGTTGGCTTTGGCATCCGCCTCCAACGTTTAGCAGGCGCCAGATTTTAGTTGGAAATGAAAATCAGGTTGACGTCAAAACCCAACGTTGACCAAATGATGAATTTTGGTTGGACCCCAAAGTCTGATATCTGTCAAAAACATCCACCCATTTTCCGTGTCCACAGGGGCTGGGGGTTCTGTAATGTACCAGGGTAAGAGGCGTGACATGGGGTAAGAGGTGGGGTACTCACGTCGGGTTTTGACATCAACACATTTCTTATTTATTCTTCTTTACGAGGTTACATTGGCATCGTGTCTCAGCTGAGGGTTTTTTTCTTTTCTTTTAAAATATTGACGTACTGGTTTTTCGCGGAACAAGGCTGCAGCAGAATTTGTCCAAAATACCAAACCTTCACCGGAACCATCACTTTAACAGAGCCAGAATTACCAGCGTGAGAAACATTTCTTCTTCTTCTTTCTCCTCTTCTTCTATAAGCTGCTCCCTTTCGGGGTCTCCACAGCAGATCAACCGTCACCATCTCCCCCTGTCCTCTGTTAGACCAACCAACTGCATGTCCTCTCCAACCACATCCAGATACCTCCTCTTTGGTTTTCCTCTTCTTCTTCTACCTGGCAGCTCCATCTCCAGCATCCTTCTATCAGTAGATCCACTATCCCTCCTCTTCACGGGTCAGAACCATCTCAGTCTGTCCTCTCTGACTTTGTCTCCAGGACGTCTCACCTGGACTGTCCCTCTGATGTCTCCTTTCTAATCCTGTCCTTCCTCCTCACTCCCAGAGAACATCGGAACATCTTCAGCTATCAAATCTAGATAAATTAGAAAAAGCTCTCAGCGATCACAAACCTCCGCCAAGACAAAAAAGAACCAACGCAGATTCTTTATTAATGTCTGACTTATTGCCAGCCTTTACATGTACCGACAACTCCAACAAACTCTCTGAGTGTCTCTCAAATACTCTGTAGACACTCGTCTCCTGCACTTCCACTTCGGTGTCTTTGTTCAGCCCACTGAGCCCCTAGCTCCTCCCCTAAAGGAACATCAGAAGAACTCTTGAAACGGAGCCCCAACCTCCAAACCGAAGGAACATCAAAGGAACAAAGGCAGCAAATACCCTAAACAGCTTGTTATTGTATTTTATGAATTTAAGTTTATCTTATTGTATTTTATTGAATATTTTATTTTCCGGATAGTGGGGGCGGGGTTTATTTTCAATGACCCAGGTGGAGGAGGGGTTTTGGTGGGAGGTTAACAATGAATTGGAAGAGACGAGTTTGAGTTAGGGTACATCTAAAAAACAACTGGTTAAAGTAAATATCGCGGTTTGGCGAGTGCGTTGGGCTGATTACAAAAACAGCACCTTGGTTGGGGTTCAAATCTCGGTCTCCTGCTGGAGGTTTTAAGTGTCTGTAGGAAATAATCAGTCAACAGCAGTCACCTGTTGTTGACCCTTACTACCTCATACCTCTATAGACTTTGTGGTTGGATGACATCATCGCATCCTTTCCTTCATTCCTCCTGTCATTACTCCCATGGCCACTAGGGGGGCTTTGTCATTTGAGTACATTGTTTCTTTGCATTTGCCAGCTGATTCTGTTTCCTGGCCGTCTCCGGTTCCTCTAAATGAGATGTACTGTAGAATAGATTGTGCAGCTTGGACAGATAGGAGGACGGTCCTCCGGTTTAGTCTAAGTCATGTCCAACATGTTTTCCAGGCACATCTTTCACATTCATGTTGAGGATCTTCCTCCACATATCCTGCCACTAGTCATGGCTACACAGCGGTGATTATAACTGTCACCTCTTGTTACTGTCTTCAAGGCCATCATAGAATTACTTACAGTTCCCGGGCCAGAACTCTCTGATTGTTTTCACTGAAATCCACATAAGGCCTGTGAGGAAACTTCCCCAGTGATTCCCCGGCCATGTGAGGCACATCTGGGAGATTACTACGGCCTCGTCTTCCAGTCAACAAGCACCGAAGGCCTTCTGCTATTTTAATCCACTCTGAATAGTCCAACAGCCTGCAATCAAACAAAATGAGAGAGGGCTGGACCTGCAACAGAAGGTTGTAAAATTAAAAGCAATCGTCGGAAATTGGAGAGAATGATTTTTTTTTTGAGCTCCTCTTGTTCAAATAAATATCCAGACAACATGAAGCCCGAAGCTGCCGAGACACAAAGACATCACTTGTAGCAATTTATCACTGATTTACCGTCCAGACATTGCAGTGGTGTCGGAGTGATTGCGGATTTGTAAAAAGACCCAAGCCAGTTCAGGCTTTTTCCCCTTCATGTTTCTGTCTCTTGAGAATAACTCATCCTCTTCTTTCGACTCTTCCTTTTGACCCCTATGTGGGTGGGTTCGACCATATGTGACTGGGTTCTGACCCCTATGTGGTTGGGTTGGAACCCTTTGTGGCTCAGTTAGACCGCTTTGTGTTCCTGGGTTTGACCCCTATGTGGCTGGGTTTGACCCCTCTGTTGCTGGGTTTGACCGCTTTGTGTTCCTGGGTTTGACCCTTATTTGGCTGGGTTTGACTCTATGTGGTTGGGTTTGACTCTATGTGGTTGGGTTTGACTCTATGTGGTTGGGTTTGACTCTATGTGGTTGGGTTTGACTCTATGTGGGTGGGTTTGACTCTATGTGGGTGGGTTTGAACCCTATGTGGGTGGGTTCTGACCCCTATGTGGTTGGGTTTGACTCTATGTGATTGGGTTTAACCCCTATGTGGCTGGGTTTGACTCTATGTGATTGGGTTTAACCCCTATGTGGCTGGGATTTACCCCTATGTGGGTGGGTTTGAACCCTATGTGGGTGGGTTCTGACCCCTATGTGGTTGGGTTTGACTCTATGTGATTGGGTTTAACCCCTATGTGGTTGGGTTTGACCCCTATGTGATTGGGTTTGACTCTATGTGATTGGGTTTAACCCCTATGTGGCTGGGTTTGACTCTATGTGATTGGGTTTAACCCCTATGTGGCTGGGATTTACCCCTATGTGGGTGGGTTTGAACCCTATGTGGGTGGGTTCTGACCCCTATGTGGTTGGGTTTGACTCTATGTGATTGGGTTTAACCCCTATGTGGTTGGGTTTGACCCCTATGTGATTGGGTTTGACTCTATGTGATTGGGTTTAACCCCTATGTGGTTGGGTTTGACCCCTATGTGATTGGGTTTAACCCCTATGTGGCTGGGATTTACCCCTATGTGGGTGGGTTTGACCCCTATGTGGGTGGGTTTGACCCCTATGTGGGTGGGTTGAGAATTACTCATGACTGCACTACAAATCTGCAGCTGTCATAATGTTATACAATGTGAAAACATTCTTTCCCTCGTTATGGTCAATAGGGGCAATCGTTTATAAGATTGCACAAACGATTCCAATACAATCAAGGAAAATATCATCATGTTATGAGATATTTAGCGGGCGGCTGAGGGGGAAGATGCTGAGTCCATGGAGCGATCCGCTGGGAGGGCATTGACACCGTGAGGTTATGTTGACACTGATATACGGCAGTAAGTACGGACGCTGAGCAAAGAGAGGGGACGCGATAGCGAGAGTTGTGTAAGTGACATAAAAATGATATCTGAGTAGAGTTCAGTGTCAGAGCCCTTAGAAGTGATAATGATTTATGGAGATCTTCTGTTTACTGAACCCACCGGGACCTGAGAGCTCATCGCCTGAGAGTTCTGCCTGATTCTGGTGGAATGTGTCTTTCCCTCTAGAGTGTTCATTCGCCAAACCCACCGCTCTGATGGGCTAGACGGGCCTTCAGCGGATCGCGAACCGCTGCCATCCGTCCGTTTTAATTCAAGGGTTATCTTAAAGGTACGATAATGGATCCGCCCTTTTACCCATGAATAATCCCGGAGTCAAAGGTTCCTAAAGAGAAGAAAAAGGAGGACCCCTGTGTGGGCGCAGTTTCTGAACTAGCGCGTTGGTTTTAACAGCAACTTTTTTCTTTTTTACACATTTAGCTCCAAACAACGTTTAATGAGCAGGGATAACATTTTTAATGTAAGTTTTTGTTTGTTTGTTTTTACCACATTTGCTATACAAATAAATGCAACATTTATATGTTAAATCTAAATGTAATTATCAATTATGAATATAATTCAAAATGTTGAATCTAAATGTAAATATAAAATGCAGAAGTAAATTTTTTAAAAACAATATTAATGTTACATCTACATGTTAAATCTAAATGTAAATTAAACATGTGAATATTAAATGCAAATGTCAATATTTAAATATAAATATTAATGTTACATCTACATGTTAAATCTAAATTAAATAAAATTTAAAAGTGAAATGTAAATTTAAATACTATATCTAAATGAAAATGTTCCATCTTAATGTTGAATCTAAATCTAAATATTAAATATAAATTTTAATATTAAATATTAATGTTTATTTTACATCTTAAATTTTAAATCTAAATGTAAATATTAAATGTAAATATTGAATGTAAATATTAAATCTTAATGTAAATATTAAATATTTTCTGATGTTAAATGTTACATCAGAAGATTGAATCAAAATGCAATTATTAAATGTAATTATTAATGAATCTAAATGTTAAATCTTAATCTCAATATTAATGTTGAAACTCAATGTTTAGAATGAAACTAAATATTTAGCTAAAGTACAAATTTAAACTGAAATTAGCGGAAGTACCAAAATAAAAGCTCGATGAAGAAAAATCACTTCTATCTATATTAAATACGGCCTCAATTTGAACCAATGCGGTTCTGGACCGGGTTCTGTCGTGGTTTCAGTCAGACAACGGATACGGTGACATTCAATACATCCAAACATGAATACAAAGAACTTCTTTGAACCTTCGCTCTAAAGTCTTTTTCTTCATTCTGCTTTTATTTTGTTTATTATATCCCCGAAAAGTCAAAGATATCAAGGATTCGCCATCGTCATGTTTTCAGGCCACAGTTTCTCAACCGTTGATCTGATTTATGAATATAAATACTAAATACATAAAAAATAATACATAAATACTGTTTATGGAACATAACTATTAGTCGACATTTGGTGACCATGACACGACTCCCTCTTTAACATGCAGGGACCACCAACCATCAGATACGTGGATGACCGCTCTACCTCCTGAGGGCCCCACTCTAGTCAATGGTTCTAACTTCGGAAAATACCACTACTGGAGAACAGACTGTATTCAAAAAACTACTAGTTTGAGCACAATTGATAAAAATCCTTGGAAAAAGTTGTAAAAACATTTGACTCCGCCCCTTTTAATTCAGGACCACAGCAATGTTCAAGGGATTTTTGCTTGTCAGGAACTTCTGTTGCTTTGTTTGAACGTTAAAAAAAAGGAGCGGTACTGCCATCTACCCATCCATCCTTCCATCCATCCATACATCCATCCATACATCCATCAATCAATCAATCCATACATCCATACATCCATCCATCTATCCATCTATCCATCCATCCTTCCATCCATCCATACATCCATCCATACATCCATCCATACATCCATCAATCAATCAATCCATACATCCATACATCCATCCATCTATCCATCTATCCATCCATCCATCCATCCATCCATCCATACATATATCCATCCATCCTTCCAACCATCCATCCATTATTCCATCCATCCATCACTCCATCCATCCATCTACCAATCCATCCATCCATCTATCCATCTCTCCATCCATCCATCCATCCATCCATACATCCATACATCTACCCATCCATCCTTCCATCCTTCCATCCTTCCATCCTTCCATCCATCCATCTATCCATCTATCCATCTATCCATCCATCCTTCCATCCATCCATCCATACATCTACCATCCATCCTTCCATCCATCCATCCATCCTTCCATCCATCCATACATCCATCCATCTATCCATACATCCATCCATACATCCATACATCCATCCATCCATCTACCCATCCATCCTTCCATTCATCCATCCATCCATCTATCCATCCATCCATCCATCCATCCATCCATCCATCCATCCTTCCATCCATCCATCCATCCATCCATCTATCCATCCATCCATCCATCCATCTATCCATACATCCATCCATACATCCATACATCCATCCATCCATCCTTCCATCCATCCATACATTCATCCATACATCCATCCATCTACCCATCCATCCATCCGTCCATCCAGCCTTCCATCCATCCATCCATCTTTCTTCTGCTTATTTGAGGTCAGGTCGCGGGTTCCTGATATCAGCTGACTAAAGGGGATTTCCACACATCCCTCTCTCCAGCAACACTCTCCAGCTCATCATGGGAGATCCCAAGGCGTTTCCATTTCCAGACGAGACACCAAGTCCATCCAGGGAGTTCTGCCATCCTACGAAACTAGACATAAACTACTAGACGGTTAACCGTGATACTGGGTCGAAGGCTGGGGCAGCGCCATAGAAGAACTCCCCAAATTATGGAGTGGATTTTGAAAAAAAGGGATGGATCCATGAAGAAACTTTGATTCATGGTGGAATAAAGCAAAAAATGAACCACTGACTTTTGAAGAAGGATCAAAGGGTGGATATTTTTTTCTTATTATTTTTCATTTGTGACCTTTTGGATTTTGGATTAGGATTAAAGATGATTAAAAAGGACTGCTGGGTCTTGGCGGAGGGATGAAATCAATGAGTTCTTTTCTAATTATCCATCCATCAATTTCTCGTAACTGCATGCAGTCTCCGTTTCATCCCACGCCATCTAGTCGTATTTACTGTTAACATTCCCCAGAGACCCCACAACCCCGCCTCCAACTACAGCGAGGGAATAAAACCCGTCTCCCATGAAAATGCTTTCAGTTTTGGCTCATTCTGATAAATTCTGATTGGCTAATTAGATTTAAATGTAAGGCTTTTATTCCATTTTGTTGAGGTGGGAAAATAAATGAGTGCGGTGCAAAGAGCTGTCAGTATCTCCAGTGATCACGGCTGCGGTGTTTTGCTAGCACACGTTCCAGAGATCACCTGTCAGTCAAAGTGTGCGGTACGTATTTTTCTTGGACTGCCCGTCGATGAGGCTACCGCTACTACCGTGAACTCCTCGCTGATTCAGGTCATTATCAACAAACTGCAAGCATTAAACGCTGTCATGAAAATATGACCCGGACGATATAATTACAATCCGTCCTCCGGCCTCGCTGGCACGTGGAGTCGGGGTTCTGAAGATCCAGAACTCTTTCCATCAGAATCTTTGGACGGAGCAGAACCAAAGTAAAAACCGACAGTGCAATAAACTTTATTTTTCTTTTCTGTTTTCTCTCTTTTTCTGCATGTATGAATTTAATATCATAGAAAATCTGAATTTATCATGAGGTGAGAAACTTTTTGCTCCTGTATGTTGTTAAAGTAAAAGAAAAATCATCCATAATGGAATGAAATAAGGGCAAATCAGTTTTAGGAGAGTAAATGTGCTGAAAGTATGATTTTATCCTCATGTGTCAAACATTGATTTTGCTACCTATGTTTTAAAAAAAAAAATTTTTAAATAAGGTAATTGTTTGTTCTTTAATTACATTTTAGACCAAAATTATAACTGTTTTGGGAAAGAAAAAGGAAAAAAATGACTTTCCCCCCCAAACGAACCTCATCAGGTACCAATTCTATGGTGGTTTAAGGTATTAATGACTATATAGAGGTACATTTTTGCATTTATGATTGCAAAAAATGTTATTTTAAGGTGCAGGGAAACAATTCAGAGGAACATTTGTAACATTTTAGGTCCATTTGTAACATTTTAGGTCCATTTGTAACATTTTAGGTCCATCTTGTACATATATGTTTTAGTATGTTTCATATTTTACTGTAATAAGTCATATTTTACTCACTAAGGGAAGTTTTCTTTAATATAGACAAAAAAAAGTTCAATCAGGGGGATTAGCTTGTACAACGCTCTGGGCTGGGGGCTTGCTGTGGGCGACGTTAACATAAATGACGCTCAGGGCCCTAAAAAAGTCTGGGGCTGCACTCTGAACCTCTGGAGTGACAGAGAAAGATGGAAGCCTTCCCGATTCCTCGACTAGAAAAGAACCGTTGAGAGGATCAAGTGGTGCTTCAGCGCAGCTTCTGCAGCCGATCCACCTGCAGGGAGTGAAAACACAAACCTCCTCTGATACTTCAGATTTGAACATAACTCCACATAATCGCCTCTGCTCCGCTCCGTTTGGCTCCATGAGTCACGGCGAATGATAAGAATCAGGAGTCAAAAGTGCAGCGGCTCAAAAACGGCTCTAATGTTTTCTCACGGCGTTTCTCCGCCGGTCCAGCCACGTTTCCCGTAGCTTGGGTTTCATCTGTTTTCATAATCTCTATCACTTAAGACAGAGTGCTTTTGCACGGCTGCTGCTTTGCACCGAAAAAAAAAAAACGCTGAAAAGCCATCGACCGGCATCTAAACACGAACACATCCGTAATGAATTATGACGAGCTTTGATGAGAAATGAAGCCGTGTCCACGCAGACGTGATGTGATAAGATTCCTGCGGCCAAGGCTCAGTCCAAACAGCTCTCACGAGTGGGTATGACTAACCCTCATTTGAATTTTGTTTAAAGTAAGCGTCGGGAAGTGGCCTCAGAAAAATGTGGAGGGGAGAAAGGACCCGGCGGTCCAAACTGCTAAGCGTTTAACTGGCTTGTCATGAGGGGAAGTGCTTTGGGAAATATTTGTAAAGAGGTAAAAGATTTGTTCTGGAGAGTAAATTACAGAAGAATCCCTCAGACAAACAAATGATGGCTGGAAGAGTCTGCCGCTGTGCATCATGGGTAACACGAGTGCCGAGGTTGTGGCCAAAGATAGATCACTGTCATGTGCGACTTTTTTTGAAAAGCCTGAGAAAGTAGGTCCGGCTTTCAAGCTGGATCTTGAGAGGGAAGGGGTTTTGTGCTGTAATTGCTATATAATGAGGGCTCCGCTGACCTCCTGCCACAACTTGGCCATGTTTTTTTATTTACTCGCCGTCCACCACGTTAAACAGATGGAAAAAATATGTTTCTCCAGCTCCTGCAGGAATTTGATTTCTCCCAGCAGCTGTCTTGCTTTATACAAGCATGAAGTCGGGGAATCGCCCATCTCCAATCAATCACGCCGGCTGAAGTTTCCTGCAAACTGTGCTCAAAGAGCTGACAGGAGGAGGAGGAGGAGGAGGAGGAGGAGGAGGAGGGGGAGGGGGAGGGGGAGGAGGAGGGGTGAGCATCATCATGGCGGCGGAGCTGACGGGCTGATGTGCTCTTGTTTACGTCCTCTAATTCCTCCTGCCATTAAGCTGCAGGACTGAGAGCTGTGATCTGAGACACAGGAAATCACCTGACACCTGCAGGAGGAAACTTTACTTTGACACGACTCCATTAGGCCTGAGAATGAGGGGCACCGGGACGACGGTGGCCAGTTTTTCTCTTAGTGCTATTCACATTTTTCTCCAGGCAGCAATAGCATTGGAAGTAAAAAGCCATTACTGTGTGTTTCTATATAAATACGTGTCTTTTCTATGGGCTGCTCATAAACACGGGGATGAAAAACAACCACCTCGAGAAGTTCTTTCTCCGTGTCTGAGTCCTGAGGCGGGAGAAACTCTGGCAGGGCAGTCTGGGAAAAAAAAGAAGAAAAAAGAAAAAGCCTGAAGCTCCACATCGATTCTAGGAGCTCAGAGGACGTGGTCTGAAAAGACGTGATCCTCCTTCGTCTCCTCGTGACGCATCAAACACTGTGACCTCCTCCATAGTATGACCTCACAGTCAGAGCACATACTAATAAAAAGGTCTGCATGACGGAGTATGATAATGATAATGATAATGATAATAATGATAATAATGATAATGATAATGATAATAAAAACAGTAATAATAATAATAATAATGATAATGATAATGATAATGATAATAATAATAATAATAATAATGATAATAAAAACAGTAATAATAATAATAATAACAATGATAATAATAATAATAATAATAATAATGATAATAAAAACAGTAATAATAATAATAATAATGATAGTTATAATAATAATAATAATAATAATAATAATAATACTACTAATAATAATAATGATAATAATAATAATAATACTACTAATAATAATAATGATAATAATAATAATAATACATGATGGTGAAGCACGTTTTTAAACAGGGAAAGAAAATCTGACTTATTAAATTATTTCAGGATAAGACTAGGTATTTCAAGAATAACACTAATATTCTTTTTAATTGTATTTTTTATTGAATTTACAGTTTAACAAAAGTCAAACATAAAAATGTATGGAACAAAGAAGAAAATGAAAATATATATATATATATATATATATAAACACATACCATGTAAGAATCCAACACAAAAACAAGAAGAAATGCTGCATCAGCCAGAAACAGAAACAGAAACATATACAAAGATGGATTACAACAAAGCCTTTGGAGATAAACAGATCAATTATTGACATGTACGGCCCGAACCATCCGCCACGGCCTTGTAGGGACTGGCGAGTCGGAGTTTCTGTTGGAAGAAGCGTGAGGTTCACAAAATCTCCAGAAGGAGCAGAACGTCGCAAAAAAGACGCCGTTTTGGGTTAGAAATCAAAGAATTGTTAGCCGAGTTGGACTTTCCTGGGAACATCCTCTCACAGATACGTCCTGTTGAAAAAACTTAAGGTTTTCTTCATGTACGGCCAGCGACTGAAGAACGTTTCGGGAAAGTCCCTTTACAAGTTCTAGTCCGGCCCGCCGAGCTGAATGTCACCTCCAGATCACGCTCCCACAACAGAGAGTCATAAACAGAAGAGTCAGAGTGCAGCAATAGAGGTTGAGTCTTGGAGATCACTCCTTTGAGGGACCACGAAACTTTCAGAAATAGGGAAACAGTAGGAGTCCATTTCTGTCCCCAGAGCTGGAAACTACAGTAATGTACGCCTCTAGGGCTGATTACTGGACCCAAAGGTAACTATATATACCATAATGTGGTCCAAAAATCTACATGTGTGTTCCCAGTCAGTAAAAAGTATGTGTCAGGAGAGGAGATCAGGAGAGAGGGAGCTTTTAGACCGAAAACAGCAACAAAAAAAGTTGATTCATTCACGGTTGATTCTATGGATGAGTTACCTTGAAATTAAAGAAAAGTAAAGTTATATTATACATATATTTTACCCCTAGAAGTATAAAGATACTTATTTTTCCCCTCAGAGTGACGGTTCGTCAATTTCAAGCAGATCTTTTCTTTCTTTAGAAGAGATTTTATGAAATGCTGAATCTGGAGGTATTGTTTTTTTAAATCTCGAGGAATGTGAAAATGAGTTTGCTCGAAAGATTTCATAGACCCAGACACCGACTAAAGTTCTGGGTTCTGAGAGAGGAGAGGGAACGGATCTAGAAGAATGGATGTTGAAATATTTCCTGACACCCTTCCAAACATATAGTGTGTTATAATAATAATAATAATAATACATTTAATTTATAATGCACTTATAAACAATCATGTGATTGTTGACAGACTTTATCTGGTTCATGCGAACGAGAGACAACGTTTATTTTTATACAATTGATTCTCCAAAAGGGATGTTGGTCCATGTCTTCAAGTCTTTTTGGATTCTTTGAATTAAAGGGGAATTATTAGTTTCAGGTTTATTTAAATCTGGAGTCACATCAAAAAGAAAAACATCTTAAACAATATTCTGATATTTGAGAAAGAATCGACATTCGCTAATAATCATATATCCAATACTTAGTACCACTACTAGTATTGTATGTGTATTGTAGTACAAGTACTACTATTGTATACATATATATATATACATATATATATATATATATATATATATATATATATTGTATTACCACTACAACTATTGTGTATATATATATTGCAGTACCACTACTACTATTATATGTATATATTTTAGAGGTTTAAGTTTAATAATTCTGTTTATGAAGTTTTCACAGGATTTAAAATACCAAACAAAAGTATAAATCTACATGTTGAATCGGACTTTCTCAATAACCACCAATAAAAACTCTTCCTCCTCCTCGGTGGGCTTTTTGACCTGTGGCGTCCCCCAGGGCTCCATCCTCGGCCCCTTACCCTTCATCATATACATAAATACAGACTTGAAATAAACTCAACCACACATCTGAGCAGGACATGAAAGGGTTAAAACCATCTTTGAAAAAATACAAGAAAAGCCCTCTGCCAGTTGAGTGATGTCATTTCACCTAAAAACAACCTACGACTGTTTGACCCTCATCATTTGACTCTCTGACCTTGAAAACACAACCCTGGAATCTGTATATGCTTCACTGATTATTATTTTCAACACGGCTGCGGTGGGTTTTCCTAGAACCCGTTAAAATCAAACATTCTGGGTCACCAGACTGGGAAAACATTACTTTGATCCAGATCGGATTTTTACGCGCGATAAATCTTTTCAAGCATCGCACTGTAAAAAGAAAAAGTTCTCTGGTAACACGTAATTAAATTAAGTTCTATGGAGTCAAGAATGTTCGTTGGGAGAACTTAATGTTTTTAAAGAGGTTTTTTTCTTTTTTTTTAGGCTTTCGGGGTCAATCATGCACTGTAAAAAGAAAATTATTGATGAACTCAAATAAATTACTTCAACTAGTAACTTAAATTAGTAAGTAATATTTTAGTCCAACCTATTAATTTAAGTCTTAAATACTTATATTTTTTTTTAATTACCAACAATTCTATTTTTAGAGGAAGTAATCATCTTAAAACGCTGCAGGAATATAATGATGTCATTTTCGTTTTCATTTATTGTTGTGTAGTTTCTGATGATAAAACCGTGAAATCGATTTTTATTTTTTATTTTTTAAAAAGGAGATTAGAAGAAATTTCACCTTTTTATGCTTTCGGGTCCAATCATGCACTGTAAAAAGAAAAACTTAAATAAAAATAACTTCAACTAGTAACCTAAATGATATTAAGTATTTTTGAGTCGAACTTATAAATTTAAGTTAGAATCACTTGATTTAATTGAGTTTTACCAGCATCATTTATTGAGTTCATCAAACGATTGTCTTTTTTACAGCGTGTCGGCATTTTTCATCCTGCAGTCGTACAGAATCTTTCAGAACTCTTGATTCTATATGATGATCCAGATTCCACAGCAGAATCTATGGAGATCCATTTCTCCAAATACATTCATCCTAATCTGTTTAAAACGTTTTTGGGTTGGCCATTCAGTTCAAGAAGGAAAGAATAAATAGAATAGAGACCTTAAAAAAAATCTAAAAACATGAAAATAAAAGTAATATCAATAAATGATGAGACTTAAACTGTTATTTGTGATTCACGGGACAAAAATAAAAGTCTTGTACCGTTAAAATAGGGAAGTTTCATTAATGTAATATTAAAAGATGTTGGAGTTACTTGATTAAGATTAGTAAACTCAACATTACTCTGTTTAAAAGTAAATAAATCAATAATTGTGCATGATAAAATAAATGCTACATGGATGTCGTTTGCAGTACATGACTTTTTTATGTTGAAAGAACTAGACAATTGAATCTTTGACAGTTTAATCAACTTAATGTAGTAGTTATGTAAATAAGTAGGCAAATTATTTCTGGGTTAGTTTCAATGTTAATATTAAGTTAATTCAACATAATTCGGTTAAAAAAAAAAAAAAAGGCATGCAAAATAATTTTGTCCAGTAAAGGCAACATGAATGTTTTTTTTTTTTTTACATTAAATGACTTTTAATGTTGAAAGAACAACATAGTTGTATCTTTGATAGTTAAACCAAGGGATTAATTTAATCACTTTAATGCAATAGATAGGATCATAAGTAGATTTGACGATTACATAATCGTATTTAGTGCAATCAAGATAATTGTGATAAATAAACTAAATACAACTTTGGTAATTACATTGACTAAAACTGTGTGAGCTGGCCCTTTAATAAGTTTAATGACATTCTGTTTAAAAGTATGTCCTATTGATTCGTGTTTTTAAATGTGTTTTTAACTTAGTTCTGTTGGACCTGGGACATAATTAAGTTAAATTAAGGTGACGTTTTATTTCTTAGAGTGTAGATGATATGGGTTTGAGTAAGATACTCACAATTCTAAGGAATTCATTTTAAGTTATGGAATAACTTATATTTTAAAATCGAAAATAAATTGGAACAAACTTAATAGGGAGGTTTACTTAAACCGGATCAACTACCACCGCTGGAAACTAGGTTTTAAGACAGCTCAAATGTGACCTGCAGACCGGAGGAAGGTCAGCTGACACTCTCAGCCAATCATTGGTGACCTCACAGACTGTTTTGCGGACCGTTTAAATAATTGTAGATAAATGATGTCCCGAGGTTACGAATGTTCTCTAAAGATGGATATGGCAGCCCGAGGGTCCGCTCCAGGCCCTCTGCACTATAAAAACGTGACTCGGGGGTCCGGGTGTACACAGAAATAACCGGTATTTATTTGAACTGCAGCCGTGGGTGAGTGCCCACTCACTGGCACAAGTTGCTGCACAGAGAGGAACAGGGAGGACTTTATTCCCTGACACTTCAAATGCTGCCCTGCGGTTGACTTCATGCCCCCCCTCCCACCCCCGGCGGAGCTCGGAGCCCTGAGAGCTCACCCCCGGAATGAATGGGAGTCACACTGACCTATTTATGAGGCTGGGGGTCTTTGAAAGCAGCATGTGTTAATGTGAGGGCAGCTGACTGCCAGGATAATTAATTATCAGGTAGAAGTGAGACTCGCTTGAGTTAATCATTAACAGAACTTTTCTTTTTTTTTAGGTACAGTGTATGTTTACACCATGATGTTGGTGAGCGATACCTCAGCATGAGGCATGAGCTCTCTGATTGGTTGGCAGCCCGTCCGCCATCCTAGACAAGCCCAGGCTTTTCCAGTCGTCTGGTGGCGTCTGGGATATTAAAAGCTCGCTTCACCCAAATTAGGAAAAAATACGACTTCTTGCTACTTTTTATAGCCGTGCACATGATTTGTTTTTATTTGTAGAGGTTTGGGTCTCTCACTTCATCGCAGCCGCTTTCTACTGAGGATACACACTGATCAGCCGTAACATTATAACCAGCTGCCGGATTCTGGGTCGCTTCTGGCATTCTGGAAGCCTGGACTCCACCAGACCTCTGAAGGTGTGCCGCGGTATCTGGTTCCTCGATGTGAGCAGCAGTCCAGTGAGTTGACGGGTTTAGTCTCCGTGGATTAGACTGGTTGGTCCAGAACATCCCACAGATGCTCTATTGAACTGAGATCAGTAGAAGCTGGAGGCCGATGATCCGTAGAGTCGGACTTTAGGGAATAGGTTTCCATGGAGGGCTTGTCTGCAGTAATGTTTAAGATGGTGGTACGTGTCTGAGTTACATCTACATGAAGGTCAGAACCAACATCTCCAGCAGAACCTCACCAACAACAACCAGCTTCAGCTCATCTCTTCCCCAGGTAAATGACTCACCTGTAGCTGGCTGCCTCAACCTTTTCAGCTATTTGTGCTACTGTGGCTCCTCTGGGGAATCAGACGACACCAGCTAGCCTCGGAAAAACCACGACCTGTCGCACTTTCATCCCTCAGTGGCTTTGGTCGGTACCGTTAACCCTTCACTGGGTATTTGCTAAACCACTTACTGGGTACCTGTTAACCCCCTCACTGGGTACCTGTTAACCCCCTCACTGTGTCCCTGTTAACCCTCTCACTGGGTACCTGTTAACCCCTTACTGGGTACCTGTTAACCCCTCACTGGGTACCTGTTAACCCCTCATTGGGTACCTGTTAACCCCTCACTGGGTACCTGTTAACCCCTCATTGGGTACCTGTTAACCCCTCACTGGGTACCTGTTAACCCCCTCACTGGGTACCTGTTAACCCCTCATTGGGTACCTGTTAACCCCTCACTGGGTACCTGTTAACCCCTCACTGGGTACCTGTTAACCCCTCACTGGGTACCTGTTAACCCCTCACTGGGTACCTGTTAACCCCCCTCCCTCCTTACTTCAGAAATAAAAGGAATGAAAAAGTCTAAATGATAACAAATGTTTTTTTTTTAAAATCTAAGTCTCAAGTTTTCAGGCAGTGACATCAGACCGACCACCCGTCAAAAGTCCTCAACCGTTAGTGGCAAAGAGCTGACAAACAAATGTTTATAACTATATCATCTTTATAAAAAGGGTTATTTGTTCACGTTTGTTTGTGAGCAGGATTAGGAAAAAACTACAGAAGGTATTTGCATAAACTTTTACCCAGAGGTAGTTTTTGGCATCTCCTAGAGGCGATGAAAGTCTGGTGACGTTACAAGTTTCACAGCATTTAAAATGAAATAAAATAAGAGCAGTGACGCGCCTCTAACCTTTGATTCTTTTGTTGTTCATTTGGGGTGGAGCTCGGGCCTCAGTGGGCTGAACAGAGACACTTGGTGTAACTTGTGTAACTCGGCATTATTTCTCTGCAGAAAATGTTTCTGTCTGAATCTGTGGAGTTTCTCCAGCAGCACATGGAGACTTGTTGCTAAAGTCGATGCTAACCGAGCTCTTCAAGCTTTAATGCTAGTTTTTAGTCCGTGCAACTGGAACCTGAGAGGAAAATCACCTGGTGGCAGAGTTTTCCATGTTGATCGGAGGGCCTCCATTATAGATGCGTCTGTCAGTGGAAGCTGTGTTCGCTCCTGCTGTAACAGCTGATTCAATGTTGGAGGGAAGTTTAATCAGATGTGTTCGCCGGGAGCTGCCACATGGGCCGACACCGGAGGGTTAACACACGTTTTTGACAGTTATCAATATAAATCAGAAGTAAATCCTTACCTTCTGATTTTTTAGAGGCAACCCGTAAATATACCGAACCATTTAAATAAAGAAAACTATGGATGGACTTTGCAGAAACACGGGGTTCCAAGTTAAAGCCATGATAGAGTGACGACCCAAAGCATCAGTTTGAACCTTCTTCAACTGCAATGAAAAATATTTTGTTTGTATATATATGTATATATATGTATATATATATATATATATATATATATATATATATATATATATATACATATATATATATATATATATATATAAGTTTATTTTCACTATGTCATACTAGAGAGAAAGACAACACGAGGAGGAAGGACCGTACGTTAATTTCATCAAGTCCGAACACATACACAATGCCGACCAACCTTACTACCGTTGTGATCCTTCAAAATAAGAGCACATAAAAATACACTACGCGGCGAAAGGAAACAGAAGCATGAACAGAAAAAACAAGTTCCATAATCATCTTTTGCTCGTAGATATGGGATCGTCATCAGCAGGAGTCTTTGACTGCACATACTGAAGGACGACAGGCAGCAGCTATGCTAACGCTAACGCTTTTCACAGAGCAGGTCCGCCTTTGCAATTCTGAATTCATCCCGTCTGATAATCATCTCGTTTACACGAGACAATAATACTTTTAAACTATAGAAGAAATAAGACGTATGTCATTATGAAATTTTGAATTTCAGATTAGCTCATTAGATTAGCTCATTCTTTTGTTAAAGCATGTTCTTAGAAAACTATTTGACCCTTATTAGACTTTGTTGTGGCGTCAAGTTAAGAAACAGAGACTCAAAATGTGCTTAAATGAACTTTATGCCGATTTTGCCTTTCATGAAAAGTTGTATTACTGGAGGTTTTTTTTTTTTTTGGCGACGGCTGATGGTTGATCAGAGCAATGTGAGAAAATAAAACAAAAAGTTACGTTTGAGGGTTTTGTTGAGGTTTTGTCCAGTTTGCCTGAACAGGAATCCAACCTCTGCCGCATAAAAAACCCGACTTCTATAACTGGATCTGAGCCTGTAAGAAACTCTAGACGAACTCAGACGTTGCAGATATTCAGGCGACCTCTGGTTAACTGCCCCTTCATGAAACAACACACACACTTAGTTCAAAATCACGCTCACGTCAGATTCATCAAGTCGTCGGGGAAATTGGTTCGCCGCGGATTCTCCTTTAAAAAAGTGTTTGAGTGGAAAACGAATGCGAATATATAAAAACAAGATATAAAAACAAGATAAGTATCACCGCAAGAATGTGAGACGATTTTATGACAATATAAGAATGTAAGATTAGTGCAAACAGAACCCCCTCCCTCCGCTCAGAACCCCCTCCCTCCGCTCAGAACCACCTCCCTCCGCTCAGAACCACCTCCCTCCGCTCAGAACCACCTCCCTCTGCTCAGAACCAACTCCCGCAGCAGAATCTTATAACAGCCATATAAAAGTGGGCGTGTCGTCGGGGAGCGTCCAGTGAAAACAAAGAGAGGAGCGGCGGCGCTGACGTGAGGCCGGGCCTGCACAGAGTCGGGTTTCAGTCTAATTGGGATCATACGCCGCATGTGCAGTTCTGGCACATACGTTAGATTAATCAGGGGCTCTTTAATCGTGGAGAGACTCTCCTGTGCGTGGCTGGGCGGACGTTGGGGCCCCCCCTCCCTCGGACCCCCAGCCTGGGTTCTGTCTAAGCACGGACCTTTTGACTCCATAAACACCCGCTCCGCAAAATTGGGGTCAAGCTCTCATTGCTCGCACCAGAGCGCCATCATGCCACCACAAAGCCCCCCCTCCCCCCCTCCCCTCCCCCATAATGATTAAATTGCGTTGAGTAAGGATGTTCCCAATCTGAAAAATTCCTGCCGTCTGACTCTTCCTCCTGATTGTAATTTATGTCGGAAGTCGACGCTGTCCAACGGCGGGCCCAGGAGAGAGGAGGATGTGCACAGGTGGGTCGGCGGGGCCCGCTGCAGCGACCTCACGCTCTCACCTGGTCCCGTTCACCGCCGGTAATAAATGCCTTTCTAAGATGTGCTGCTGTTTTGTCTTTCTCTTTCCTCGGGCCTCGGTTCTGATGCTTAGATTGACCCGTCTTTAATCTGCATGTGATCACGTCCTGACAGAGTTCTGACATTCTGGGCCGGTACTGATGAGCCCATTTGCTCAGAGGATGAGGATGATGGCGACGGCGGTGGCGGCTCTGTGTGTGTGGAATATGTTCAGAACTTTTGGGTCATCCAGGTTAAACTGAGGACCACCGTGTAAAGAAAGACGATCCGTACAAAAGTATGTGGTTGGGGGTCATTTGGTAAAAACTGCTGGTGAAAACGGATCAAACGGATGATGAAACTAATAATAATCATATTCAATGAATGAATATGATTATTATTATTATTAGACACTTTAAATGTATCATGAAATCCACAAAGAATGTTTTTAAACGGTTAAAAAAACAACTTTGAATTCATTTCATGATGAAATTTTGTATTTTATATTAAGTTGTCATTGGATGACATGCAAAAAAAAAACAAACGTATGGAACCGGCAGCCGTTGTAAACGCCTCCTCCTCGGTGGCGCCTTTGACCCGTGGTGTCCCCCAGGGCGCTGTCCTTGGCCCCTTACTCTTTCGCCAGACTACAAACGGGTTCCGTCACATTTTCCAATTATAAATAAGAGACTCCAAAATGATGAATGAGTGAAAATGAGATGAAAATGACATTAGAGGCTTATTTCACCATCGAGGCAATAATCAAAACTCAATACTTTATAACCCGTACTTTTTTTCCTGCGCATTATTAGGATACTGAAATAAGCTTTCAGAGAATTCATTTAAAATGACTGTAATTTTGTTTTTAATACGATTTGGCAG
This sequence comes from Lophius americanus, assembly GCA_037951165.1. Classification (NCBI taxonomy): domain Eukaryota; kingdom Metazoa; phylum Chordata; class Actinopteri; order Lophiiformes; family Lophiidae; genus Lophius; species Lophius americanus. The sequence goes on along the minus strand of JBBDHG010000105.1, from coordinate 111,827 downwards.
AAAATGAGGAATGTTTCATTTTCATGCGCTGAGGCTTCGGACTTCTCGTTTTTTAAGTGGAAGTGGATGATCTGTCATTTTTCTCCCCCCCCCTCCCTTTTAAGTTTCTAGCACTTTGCCCGACGTTGACCACCAGATGACCTCGCACACTTGAAGCGTCAAGGGCAACACCTCAACCTCAAGGTCAAGAAACGCCCAGCATAGAGATCTCAGGCAGCGCAAACAGGAGGAGAGGGAGACGAACCGCCTGTCAGTCTGTTCATACAGGATCAGCATCCTTTCAAAGGCCAAAGTCAAGAACAAACAAAGGCGTAAACTGGAGAATCAAACACAAGAGTATTGACTTTATATTTAGCCTCCTGCTGTAGAGTGTCAACTCCATGTTTGCTGGATCACAAGCGGAGACTCCGAGGGTTTGTTTTCTCCTTTTTTTTTTTGTTCTGGCTGATCCTTACCAGCCAATAACTTTTAGAATAAACAGCTGCTTTTGAGTCGTATAAGAAACCCTGAGCAGGAAAGATCCTTCTTCAACTCCATCCTCGGATGTGAAATCGTGATTTTGCTCATTTTCAGCATGTTTTGGGGTTTTTTTCCGTGACTGAAGGGAGAGCTCGCCCCACTTCACACCTGTACTATCTGATGATGGGGCCTTTTATGCCGGTTCTGACCGCAGGATTTCAACAACATGGTCGTATTTTCACCTTTTAAAACATCATCAGAGTTAAACATTTGTGGCATGTCGTGGAGTTGCAAAGAAACAAAAAGAAACATTTCTCTCCGAAAACGATAAAACTGTTAAATCCAGTTGGGCTTTTTTTGACGGAGGAGAAAAATTCCCATGAAACCCTGCTGCAACATAATAGATCTCTGATACTAAAATGAAATTACCCATAATTTCGTTTTAAGGAGAATTGGCTCCAGATTCTTATGGATTATCTTTTATTTATGCCAGCATTTTAGGAGCATCATTCCATTTGGGCCCACAGAACTTCATTATTCTCTCTTCTTGCTCTATGTTGGGGCTCCACCAGACTCTCTGGGAAATTAATGGATTTTTAGCTTCTAAATGCTCCAATTTTTTGCCCCAGCTGGTTGATATTGTGTCTTTTGTTTAATGCTGAGCAGCTGCTTGAATCAGAACTTTGTCCTTAATCTCATTTAAATTTGCAAATCTTTGCTTTTCTCCTTCTCTGTCTCTCTCTCTCTCTCTCTCTCTCTCTCTCTCTACGATGGGGCGTGCGAAACCGGTTTGCACATAAACAGAATCACGTTTGTCTAGAGAACAAAACTCTGTCCCTCATTTGAAAGAGACGCTTCTCAACGTTTCATTTGTGGATTTAATCTTCTGTTTTATTTAATATCCTTGTTTTTAAGCTAATGTTCAAGACAATGTGTGTGTGTAGGTGTGTGTGTGTGTGTGTGTGTGTGTGTGTGTGTGTGTGTGTGTGTGTGTGTGTGTGTGTGTGTGTGTACATGTGTGTGTGTACATGTGTGTGTGGTAGAGCACAACACCTGAGACAGGACATGACAAAAGTCCATATTGCAAAACCTCTCTCTCGATAGTATGAAAATTACAACTACATTCTCGTAAAATTACGACTTTATTTTTCTTAAAAAAACGACTTTATTCTGGTAAAAGTCATTGTTCATTGTTTGTCATTGGTGTGTGTGTGTGCACACACGTCAAATGTTCAAACTCGATCACAAAGGGGGTCAAAATGAAAAACTGGGTCCACATTGAGGACCGACCAGGACTCAAAACCGTCAAAGTTCATCTACGGTATCATGACAATCTATTTTTATGTCATTTACTCGTTTTCTAGAATT
>JBBDHG010000105.1:37500-105000 GCA_037951165.1 Lophius americanus | reverse complement strand
TAACGCGGTCCAGGAGCGTCCGCGCATCCTCTTTACAGTCTGGCCCCTTTCACTGAGGGTCCCGCAGCTCCCGCGTTCAGAGTCAGAGTGGGCGCGCGGCGGCCGGGTCATTCCTCCTGAGTGCTCTCTAAGTGGGGGCTGGAGCCCTCAGAGTGGGGGTCTGCGTCCGCGGCAGACCGTTCCTGCTCGGAGAGCTGCTCGCTGCTGGGGATGGAGTTCTTCTTCGGGCGGCCTTTGGGTTTGGTGGGCGACTCCAGACCCCCTCCCTGCAGCACCTGCAGGATGATCAATGTGCAGAGAGATGTAACGATGCACGGTTGGATTTAGAGGAAACAGAAGAAGAAGAAGAAGAAGAAGAAGGAGAAGAAGAAGAAGAAGAAGAAGAAGTGGGTCTTCTGTGGGTTGATTTAATATCTGACAGCAGATTTAAAAAATAAAATAAATAAAAAAGAAGCACAATATGCTTTAAATACCGAAGTAGTTTTAAGTGTTTTATTCCACCAGGTTATAACTCAGTAAAATAAGTCTCAACTCTCAGCTGTTCATCTAATTTGGATCTTCTGCATGCAGGATGTGGAGCTTTAACCGCCTGATTCTGCTGAAATAACACGAAACAACTCGATTCCCCACTCCTTAATCTCCTTGTTTGTACTTTTCTTTCAGGCCTATAATTAAAGAACTAATTAGAGAATAAGGACCAAAGCATCGGCATCACATGCAGGATAACTTACGATTTTCTTCCATTTCATCCTTCTGTTCTGGTACCATGTTTTCACTTGGAGCTGACTGAGTCCCAGAGACTCGGCCAGATCTATTCTGTGAGGAAAACCAGACACATCAGACCTTAGTATGAAAGCAGTCAGCCCTGAAAACATCCCCTCCTGCCGAATAGATGAATTGAAGAAAAAAAAAATCCCAAACAATTCAAGAGCTCAATCGGACGCGAGGTCCCTGAACGCACCTGTCGGGCGTGGAGAGATACTTCTGCTTCTCGAAGCGCTTCTCCAGGCCCATCAGCTGCAGCTCGGTGAAGACGGTGCGGCTCCTGCGGCCCTTCTTGGTTTTGCCGCCTCCCTCGCCTCCGTGCTCCAGCTTCCCCCGGAGGTGCAGGTCCAGCGGCAGGTGGTGAGACGCGGCACCGACCTGCAGGCCCGCAGCGGCGGACAGCAGCGGGGAGCCGAGCGGGGAGCCGAGGGAGCCGAGGGAGCAGGAGAGCGGGGAGATGGGGAACTTGAGGAGGCTGGTCTGGTCCGCTTTCAGCACTGAGAGGGAGGAGAAAAACACCAAAAAATGTTTTAAAAACACAGGAATATTTTTTTCCAGCATTTAAAAAGTTATCTGATTTTCCCCCCCCAAGATATTCCAGACCACAGATTCATGGCCTTCATCAGTGATGATGAGATCATCCTAAATGAAACCTTTAATATGTCAAATAAGACAATCCAATCAGACTTTAAATCAAAACAGGAGTTTACTTTAAGGTGGAACAGAGTAAAGGTTAGAAGGAAACCCAGTTTGGAACTATAGAATATAAAATATATCATAAATATCAATTTTTTTATTTATATATAATAAAATTAAAAATATCTACATTGTCTTTATTTTGTCGTTTTATCCACAATAAAACCTGCATTTTAGTCAATAATCATGAATAAGAAACGAATCTAATTTTTAAATGTTATTAGCGTGTTTTTATAGTGTAGTATTAGTTGAGCAAACAAAAATATAAGGTGGCATCATTCCGCCTCTTTCACACGAATTTAAAAAAAATGACAACAGAAGTTTTTACTCATGATCAGAAAAATGTATTTAGTTTAAAAAAAAGAATTAATTAAAATAACGACAGTGGTTGGTTCCGATTCTGTGCAGCTCACGCGAAAATGAGCCGCGTGATACAAGTACATGGATTGTTTGTAGACTGGACTGAACAGTAAAACGTGGATTTTTCCTGATTTGCAGCGCAGAAAATCGCCGCCTCTCATGAATAGACGCAACTTTTTTACACATTTTACGCAAAAAAACAACAACAACAACTTAAACATCCCTTTAATTTAAGGTCATTCTTTTTTTCTTTTTTAGGGGATGAAAACAAGCACAAATATATTCCACTACTTAACAATTCTACCGCTTTTATCCTTTATTTCCCTAAACATTTACTCCATCGTGTATCTGAGCTTTTTCTTCATTTTGTTTTTTGAACGGGCGTGACTTTAAAAACAATCCAGCGGACGTAAAAGAGAAGAATTTCCTCACTCGGAAGAAAAATTAAAGCACTAATTCTACATTTTCTACTAGAGAAATCTTCATCTACTATCTTCATTCTCCAGTATGGTCCTGTATTCTACTGGATCGGGTCTCGTCTTTGCGCCGGAGCCTCTCTTACCCAGCTGGCTGTGGAGGGGCCGGGCGGACAGGAGAGCGTGGACCCCGAACTTGAGGAGTTCTCCGGCCGGAGCAGAGACTTTGTGCTCCGGGTGATCCGTCAGGATCTCCTCTATCATGAAACTCCTGTAGCGGTGAGTTCTGTGGTCCGGGTGGACTTCAGGAGGATAGTAATGCGCCCCCAGGTCCAAAGGATGCTGCATAATCTGGCCGTGCGTTCACCTCAACAGTCACCGAGCGCGTTTTATCACTCCTTCAGTGGACCGAACCGGCGCTCATATTCCCTCTGTGGTGTCTCTGTAGTCCCAAAAACTGTGGATCCCAAGTTATCCTGGTGGTTCCGGACGAAGCCGAGTATCAGCAGCTACGTTTGTCCGGCGCCGCGTCCTCTCTGGGTTTACGCGTCACTTCTGGAGAGATTCGGCTCTTTTGGAGCGAAATTCTGGAACTACTGACAAACCATCGACCAAAAATCCGCCGGACCCGCTCGAGTTCGAGTTCATGCCCACTGTGTGCGCGTGAGTGAGTGAGTGTGTGTGAGTGTGTGAGTGTGTGAGCCGCGGAGCTGTTTGTCAGCCGAGGAGCGCGTCACCTTGGCAGTGAGTCGAGGAAAAGGCTTTGGGTTTTTTATGAGCGGCTCCGTGGCTCCACCTCTCCTCTCCGCTCCACGGGGTTCGGCTGCTGGTTCCCCCACTCAGCCGGAGTCACATGCAGAGCTGCGCATTTTAAATGCAAAGGAGGAAACATTGACCTTAAAGGACATATTATATCCTTTAGTTTGATGAGGATGATGAGGATGATGAGGATGACGCATTTAATGCACCGAACGTTCTAGACTGATGAACGGGATTCCAGTTTGATTCTCATAAATATATATATATATATTTATATGACTAACTTAAATGTGCTGTTTTTGACTGTGTGATTCATTCAAAACTGTCAAACTGGATCCAAACAATCCAATTTTGTTGATTCAACAAGTTTTAAAGAAGTCACATCTGCTAACGTGACCTAACGTTGATGATGAGGATGAGGACGATGACGCATCCAATGCACCAAAGGAAGCTCAGATCACACACTAAAAAAAGAAAATTAAACTTTTATGAGTTGTTAAAAACGAATAAATGCATTAAAACTCAATTTAATTCATATTTATATTATATTTAAGATTTATTAAACCGGACAAAGCTGATGGGTTTGACAAAGTCTGACTTCACACAGCAGCAGCACGTGATCTCTATCCCAGATTAGTTAATGCATAACAACATAAATAATAAAAGAAATATTATTTTGTTTAGTGGTTTAGTTCGCTGGACACTTTATAAACCATGTTTAAAACATTTTACTGTGATTAAATATAATCCTGCATGTTTCACATAAGTCTGAAAATACATTAAATCATTTGTTGAATTTAATTAACCCAATTATGTAAACGATTCCCACCAAACTGAGTTGTGTTAAATATAATAACGACATATAAGTGTAACTGTGACGACATGACAGCGAAACAACGAAACCTTTTTCCTTTTCTGAACTAAACTATGATGAGATATCTTATCTTATCTTATCTGATCTTATCTGCTATTATCTTATCTTATCTGATCTTATCTGATCTTATCTTATCTTATCTGATCTTATCTTATCTTATCTTATCTTATCTGCTCTTATCTTTTCTTATCTTATATTTTCTTATCTTATCTTATCTTATCTTATCCTATCTTATCTTATCTTATCTGATCTTATCTTATCTTATCTTATCTGATCTTATCTTATCTTATCTTATCTGCTCTGATCTTATCTTATCTTATCTTATCTGATCTTATCTTATCTGATCTTATCTTATCTTATCTTATCTTATCTGCTCTTATCTTTTCTTATCTTATATTTTCTTATCTTATCTTATCTGCTCTTATCTGATCTGATCTGATCTTATCTTTTCTTATCTTATCCTATCTTATCTTATCTGCTCTTATCTTATCCTATCTTATCTTATCTTATCTGCTCTGATCTTATCTTATCTTATCTTATCTTATCTGCTCTGATCTTATCTGCTCTTATCTGATCTTATCTTATCTTATCTTATCTTATCTTATCTGATCTTATCTTATCTTATCTTATCTGATCTTATCTTATCTTATCTTATCTTATCTTATTTTGATGCCCGTGAAATACTAAAAGTTTTGATTGTGTGAAATAAAGTTGTGTTAAATGAATCGTATTTTCTTGGAATCTGATTTAAATCACTTTTTTTGAGTGTATAAAGTCACATTTTTCTCTTTTTTCTCCTTTAATGCAGAAAAGAAGACAACAAGGATCAGAGAGGAGTTAATAAATATCATGTGGCTGATTTTTTTTTAACGTTATTTGAGTTTTGATGATGATAATTGATGCATTTCAGTTCAGGTTACACTCAATACATTTTTTTAAATATACCCATATATATAGATTTATATTTTGTTTTTATATAAAATTGTATATATACATTTAAATTTTTTATTATTTATATATTCATTAAAAAAAACATACAAAACATTTTATATACAATTACGTTTATTTATTTTTTTTAATGTTTTTATATAAGATGATATGTATTTCTTTCTTGATTGTTTGATTCGCTCAAAAATGTATCTCTGACTCGGATCAATTGTATTTAGTTGATTCAACACGTTTAATCATGTTACATCTGCTCACTTTAAAAAGAAAACACAGGTTTGGTATAAAATACGTTTCCTGTATTAAACAACTCCCAGAGTTTCTTCTTTGTGTGCAAAACATGAAGTTTAAGCAACAAATGTTTCTTCTACAGAGCAGGCAAATTCTTTCTCCGATTAAAATGTGTTTTTATTCTCGCTCCAGCGGCTGAAAATCATCAATTTCCTCATTTAGAATAATCTTATTTATCTATGTTTATCATCTGTTTCTTGGACGTCAAACTGAATAAATGTTTTGGTTGAGTCAACATCAAATAACTCATGTTATAGATTTTGTAATTATAAGTCAGGTATTGGGGATTATTAAGTGTGTAAGAGGGTTTAGTCGAGCGTGTCCGTGTTTTCAGGATGGGATCATTTCACAGATTGTAAATTAAACACATTTCTGCCAAGAATATCATCAAGAAATCTGTTTTCTTTTTTTTTTCTTTTTCTATTGTGTTTGGTTCCCCCAAAACACTTTTTAATGATGCAATAAGAAGCAATTATGGAAAAATGTTGGATGTAAAATCCCGCCCTATTAAAAACAAATCCACCCTCAGCTGACGGTCTGCAGTCGGCGAGGCCCGGCGGAGCTGCAGCGGCAGCTGAAAGGGAAATATTTCATTCTAGAGGTCAAAAATCCCGAGCCTGAGCACTGCTGGGATTTTTCATTTGCGGTTATTTGGCCCAAAATGGAGAAATATCTCCCACAGCATATTTTTAGCATGTCTCAGGGCTGCTCGCATAAAAGCTCCGGCCTTCTAAAAACAACAGTGCAGCAGAAAAACCTCAGAGAACCTTTGCTGCTTCAAAGTCGGTGGTCTGCTAAAGGCTCGTTTTAGGTTTTAAATCTAATTTTGTTTCCGAGCTATATGCAGCCTCCGCTGATGTGACAAACGTTACAGCTAACAACATAATAGCAACACACTTCAGAACAGGATACCCAAACGATGCTGGCAGAAAAAGAAGAAGAAAAAAAAAAACTCCTCCAGTCCTGATGACATCAGTGAACGCGCTGGAAACGAAATAACTTGGCAACCCTAAACCTCTTAAGCATGGTAGCAATGTCCAAATGATATGGTGTGGGGGGGGGGGGAAACAACTGCAAAGTATATTATATTTGTGTGGGGTAAAAAACAAAAAAATGCTGGTGGGAGGAGAAATAATGATACTTAATTATCAGACTTAATAATACCTGAACGTTTTATTTAGAAGTGCTAAAAGTCTTGTGTTGCACCACCAGGTAAAACATTTCCCAGAGGGACATAAGTTTGAAACAAAGACTGAATACAGGATATTTAACTACGTAAAGAATTCAACCTTTAATTTTGAGTCTATGCAAAACAGCAAGAGGTGAGGACGGAGCCCTGGGGGACACCGCGGGTCAAAGGGGGCTACAGGAGGAGGCTTAACCACGGCTATAGAGAGAGTTCTATTCCATAGGTAAGATTCTTTGGCGTATTAAAGCAGGACTCACTCAACAGAATTATGTAACTTGTAAAAATCAAAGAAGTCAAATAAGGGTCAAATAGTTTTCTAAAAACAAGCTTTTCCAAAAAAACAAAAAAAAATTCTGAGCTAATCTTATCAAAACTGACTCTTTTCCACGGAATACAAGAATCCATCATGAAAAAGAAAAAAACTTTTTTTACTGTGTAGAAAACATGCTCTATAAAACCGTTAGTAAATCATATTATAAGATATTCAATTAATAAAAACTTTTAAAGAGAAAAATAACTTTTTCATAGTTTTGTTTTTCCTTTGCAACATTTTAGGGTTAAGAATTACATGAAGGTCCTACTTCTCAAAGTGGTATCCCATAATTTGGAGATGGAAATGCCTGTTTTGGATGCTGTGTTAGAACATAATCCCTGTTGGGTCATGAGGTCCAACGTAGAATCAGAATCCTGAGTGGGAGCAGGATAAATGATCAAATATATAATATTTCTGTACCGGTCTGTGGTTCTGAGAGTTTGTGCAGCGGATCCTGTCCAGGATACGATACTTTAAAATACTTTCTCCTCTGTTGCGACTTAAAGAGTTCTTTTTAAGTGTCAAAGGTCACGTGGGTCCTTTATCCGGTCAATTTAAGGGCCATGGAGTCCAGTTGTGGTCCAGTGGTATCCCAGCTGGAATAGTTGGCAAAGTAAGAACATATCTCCCTCTGGTGGTCACGTGTGAGACTGCAGGGGGTAGTTTTACTGCCAGGATGTAGAGTCTACACCAAATGTGTTAAACTCAAGGCCCGCGGGCCACATCCGGCCCGCAAAACAATATTTAATTTCGCCAATACTGGAATCAGCGTGAAATCCACAGCTACTACACTCCCAGAATGCACTGCGATAGTTCAGATGTCAGCGTTTATCCAGTCACTCTAATAAACTTTAGCCTCATCAGAATCCAGGGAGGGGATATGAATCAGAAATAACAATTAAAACGCTAATTAATCAACGCATTAGTAAGTTTCGCACGCAGTTTGGTAAATAATGTAGAGATTTAATTTGTTGTTGATGCCTGTGAATAAAAACCTTTCCCTGGAGACAGAGAAATGATCCTGATCCACCTTTCATTTTTCTGTAATTTGACTATTTTATTTCAGAATTCTACAAAATGGGTAAATAACATAAGAATAAATTGTCACCATACCTCAGATTAAACCGGCCCTATTCGGATTCAATTCTCTTTTTGATTTTTTGCCCCCTCTGTGATAGATTTTCAGTGAAGCGCCTCAGTTTCCACATTATTCAACTCAATTAAAAGAAATTCAAATCTTTCTTAAGGACTCGCCTCATAGAAGGGTTTCCGTAGCAAACATAAAAGAATGATTTAAGAAATCCTCTAGATGAGAGTCTGACGGGAGCTGAGAGCAGAGTTTGACGAAGGCTAAAAATAATGCTGCATTCTGGGCTTTTTGGGAGCCGACATGTTTGCTTGTGCATGTAACTAACGACCCTGTCTTTAAATGTCCTAATCATCTGTTGGATCATTTGTTATGATATGACCCAGATATTTAAATTACTGTCACTATTTCTTATTTAAGAATGTGACTGAACCTGTTTATAATCTGACCCAGTGGCAGCCAGTAAACGCTAAACAGTAAGAGTCCGAGGATGGAGCCCAGGGGGACACCACAGGTCAAAGGTCCCGCCGAGAAGGAGGCAATAACCATGACCATTGAAAAAATTCCTACGCCTGAAAACTTGTTCCTAAATAATTTCAGGGTTAAAAAATACTTTAATGTCAAAAAACAGCTTTTTTAATTGAAATGAGTGAATATTCAAATACTTCAGTGAGTATAAGTATATGATTGGAGGTAAATAATGACACCAGATTCCGACTATAACTAAGCTTGAAACTTGTTACAGTTTATAAAACTTTTTTCTTTTTTTTAAATCAGTTATTCTTATTCAAAAAAGTTTTTCTCGCTGAGTAAGACATGAAACTTAAAGGAAACTTTGTGGTTTGCCTTCAATGTGATTCATTTTTGATTCTAAAAAGGCTTGAAACTTGTTTTCTAAATGCTTTTCAGAGAAAATGACAACTTATGGCAAAAAAAAAGAAAGAGAAAAATCACAAATATGTGATTCAACTGAATAAGAAACCGGAACTCAGAGAAAAACCGTGTTTGCCTTCCATGAAACACATTTCTGACTCTAGCTTGGCTTGAAAGTAACTTATAATATAATTTTATATTCATTGTTGTGTCCTTAACACGTGTTATTATTGTTTTTATATTATTTCTTTCCTGTAGAAACAGTTTGATGTTTTAAATCGGTTCTGTGTGCAGAACTTGTTCTTCTTCCGCTGTTGGTGCGCCCTCGTGTGGTCGGTCCGGGTATGACGGTGACGACAGAGCCAGTCGTGTTTCATCAATAACCAGAATGTTGTTTTTGCCCAACAGGGAGAAAAAAAAACGTTGAGAACCAGAACCAGAGAAGTTGACCCTTGGGTTCTCAGGTCTGCTGTGTCAGAACCAGAAGGAGGGATGAGATAAAAGCCTTTGGAGCAAAATAAAACGATTGCATAAAACAGCGGATCAAAGTGAAAGAAGTCGAAAATATGACCCTCACCCTGAAAACCGTCTATGCCTTGAATCAGAACCAATTCTGACTATAACTCTGAACTCTGTTAGAACGGATCGGTCTGTTACAAACCCATATATCTAAGATTCCTCGGGTTGGTTCCTGTTCCTCAAAAGAAGAGGAGACCATATTGTTCTTCATCAAACCGTCGACGGAGACGGAGCAAGCGTCTAAATTCTTTATTTCCTTGTCCTTGTGTGCCTCTTGATGGAGTGATAAGAACAAATGTAGGAATAACTATTATTGTTATTATTATTATTAATAATAAAGAAATTGTTTTAAGATATAACTGAAAAATGAATTTAAGCTCTAAAATGAAATTAGGACCAACACCCTGGACGGTCTGGAGGGCGTCGCCAGTTACCGCGTCGGGGGGTCGGAGGACACCAATGGTCAGAATTCTTAACAAACTGAGAAAAAGTCTTAGCTATAATATTAAACTAGAACAAAAGCTGATGTTAAATCTGTTTATTGATGTAATTATTGATGATGCAAATTATATTCATTGATATGGAAATGTTAAAATATGCAAAAATCTGTGATGGGAAGGTTGAGAGGGAGGAGGGAGGAGGGAGGAGGGATGATGGGGATGAGGGGGTGAGAGGAGGAACTCTAGGTGTCGGCACAATGACAGGGAAACTTAGAGCTCTGGCTGATACGATGGAGAGAAGGAAGGTAGATAAGAGAGGTAGAGCAGAAGATCACACGGTGGAAGCCGAGGAAGAAAAGCTGTTCTGTGAACTTCAGCAGGAGTTGAGGCGAGCTCTAAGTGGTGAAGAACTACCAGAGGGCGTCTGTCATCTGGACAGAGGAGAGAAGATAAGGAGACCTGGTGGTGGAAGGAGGAGGTTCAGATAGAACAAGAGATGAACAAAGGAGGCAGGAGTTCAAAGAGACACGGTGTGAGGAGAAGAGTGAGGAAGACAAGGATAAACGTGAGACCTATGAAGAGCTGAGAGGTTAGACTCTAAGAAAGGAGAAAAGGAAGGCGGAGGGAGGGAGATGGGAAGGATGTGCAGCAGGTTAGGGTGATTAGGGACAGGGATAGACAAGATGGAAGGAGTACTTTGAAGAACTGATGAATGAAGAAAAAGAGAGGAGGAGGATGGTGATGAAGGTGTTTACGAAAGGCACCCTAAAAGTGAAGCTTCATTTAGTGAATAAAACAGATATCATACACAAACCTGTCATGGTATTCTGTTTAGACGTGCTAGCTTGGCTTGTTTAAAGTTATAGGGTCTGCTAAAAAGGAAAGTTTTAAGTCCTTTTTTAAATGTGTCAGTCGACTGTGGAGCCCTGAGATGGTTTAGGTAGAACTACTACCTAAAAGAAGAAGTGTGATGTCTTTTGCCCAAAAAGTAGAATATATAATCCTACATGTTTGAGTATTGGCTTCATTCATTGGTTGTAATAATTGCTGTTATCTCGGAATCTAGGGGGCCTGGAATTTTAGAGCCAATTCTTTATTTCCGTTCCATGATCCCAGTCAATTGAATAAAAACGCTACTTAAGTTAAAAGTCCAAGAACACATATATGGATAAAACCTACAAAACTGGTGAGTGGTGAAAAGTTTGGAGACCAGGAGGAGGAAGTCTTCTTCTTCTTCTTCTTCTTCTTCTTCTTTTGTTTTTTTGGGCAGGTGACAACCAACATTAAGGTGCATCACCACCAGCTACTATGAGTTATCTACACCCTTAAAATCATAACATAAACCCATGTTCAATGTCTAGATACTTTCCATTAGTCCAGGTTCTCTCAAATAATGCAATTTAGTTCCTAACCCAATCTCAAAAATCATTTTTAGACTCAACTCTTTTAGCTTCCAGATTTCCTTCTATTGATTCTTGTTCAAACGGTCCAGAAGGGTCTCTATTATTAATTGATTGTTACAACTTGGCTCACGAGACTAGGATCAATATGCAGGATGCAAGGAGCAGACGATTTATACAAATAAAACAGATTTACTGAGGAATAGGTAAGATAAAGGAAAAGTCCTCAATCCAAAAACTTGATTGAAGAAACACAGTCAAGGACAAACCTGGACTTAACATATCAGAAAATGTAAAATAAACATGAGGGAAGGGTTTTCGGACGACGAGACATCACAAACTGACACATGAGGGGAGGAGAGGGGTTGGTCAGAAACATGAGAAGGAGGGACGGGACGGGATACGGCTGACAACAATCAGGACGGTCACAAAGGAGGAGCCAGAGCCGAGAGGACGGGTTAGAGACAAGACCGAGGGTCGGGAAATCAATAGACTAAACTACTTGTCTGAACCGCCCCCTCTAGGGACGGCACCTGAAATCATGAGCAAACTCCAAGTCCCCGATGAGGTCTGGGTCAAAGACGTTGCTGGCAGAGACCTAGAATCTCTCCTCAGGTCCATATCCCCCCCTTTCCACTAGGTACTGATGGCCATGCCCCTGACGACCAACTCCTTAGCAACGGCGGATCAGGGCCTTTGGGGTCGGGAATCCGACCTCCTTCTCCACTTCAGGGAACAGTGTTGACTCTGAAAGGGGGCGAGGCAGCTCAGAACAAAGTCCAAAAGAACTGACTGACCAAGTCCGGTGTGGCTCAGGTAGGGGGTGAATAAGGCTTTGCACTTGGTGCCGAGGGACCTTGTTCCTGGTACAGGTGGGACAAGCAGCCACATATCTCCTCACATCTTTGAAGATGGCTGATAAACCAGAATCTCTGTTGGGTAACAAATAATGTTTGCCGGGAGTCAGGGTGAAAGGAGAGATGAGGTGTGTGGGCCCAACTTATGACCTCTGACCCTGGATGTACTGTAAGAAACAAAGGGTTAGGTGGACAACCATTGGAATGCACACTTCCTTAATAACCTCCTTCACTTTCTACTCAATTCCCCGGTTGACCCCAGAGTGGACGCATGGAGGACTCCTGCAGGTGAAGCATCCGGAACACAATTGCATAATCGCTGACTCGGTGTTTCCCCAGTCTAATACCGGCCAGAACTCTCGCTGCCTCTTTCCCCGGAGCAGAATGATCGAAAATCTTACTAACAGTCTCTGTGAATTTAGCGAATAAGTGACAAACTGATGCATCATGAGTCCATTCCGTAGTCGCCCGCGCTTCCGCCCAATCGGAGGAACGAAAAATCATGAATGACCTTTAGAATGTTCTGTGGGGAATGATTGAGCCTGGGGTTAAAAGTGAAAACTACATTGAGTGATAAAAAAAAGCCCTACGGTTCCCCGGGGTCACCAGGATAACGTTTGGGCATAGCCAGGCGAGCAAAAACTCAGGGCTGAGATAGACTCCATACTACAATAGGCTACCCTGCTGCTGCACCGGAAGGATTTGCACCTCCTTCAGGCTGCCCAGGGTATGACATGCAGAGAGGGGATTGTCCTGGGACCCTACACAGACCGAGGGCTACAAAGTTGAGATGGAGAAACTGAGGCAGGATCTGAAGAAAGTCATAAGGCAGATGGTATTTTCTGAGCGACTATCTGCTACTAGGACCAGCTTTGAAGGCATCCCTTAGCAGCCAGGGGGGAGACATCAGAGGCGTGTTCCATCCCGTTCGCCTCCTTCCTGAAGATCGTGACCGGCTCAGATTCATTTGTAGAGATGTTGAAGGAGATTCTCAGACACCGTATCGACAGCACGTCCTAACATGTGGAACAACATGTAGCACATGTTTGTCTACAATTGCATTTCAGCCCCATGTCACCGACAACAGCCAGCAAGATGAGGATGTGAGGACCTCCATGGACAAAAGTTCTTATGTGGACAACTGCCGGAACTTACTGACCATTGCAGAGGAAAGACACCTAGTTGAAAATGTGGAGTCCTTCTTTGCAGCTGCAGGCTTTCAGCTACATCAGCAATTCCGCAATGAAGCAAATGTGACACAAAGGGCTTTTTCTCTGTGCCCTTCCTATCTTTCTGCGCAACACCCATCCTTGATGTTAGTTTCCAATCAAGTCTACGTCGGTCTCATCTGACCTCTGACCTTGTTCCGTTGAAAGTCCCAGTGGTGTTGGTCTGTTCAAGGTAAGAGAACATCTTCTGTAACTCTCGGCATGACACCGAATCCTTTCCGAACCGGTTCGTAGAAACCAACACCGCACTCGACTGAAGGACAATAATCACGGACGATCACTGTCTGTTGTGACACTGGATCCACAGACGCTCACACACGCCGTCCTCCAGAGCCACCAAGATGGCGACGGTCACATGAGCCCATAGTGACGTCACGGGAAAAGCGCTTCCAGGTTTGATTTGTAGCTCGTCCATTCCTGAACGGGAGGACTCGTCCACATCTCCTCCAGAACCGCTGGACGGAACACCGTGTCTTCAGCGTGGGACCCACAGGTCTGTGTTTCTTCAGGTTGGGAAGTAAACACGAAAGTTTTCTCACTCCCACCTTTATTGTTCAATTTGTCCTTCAGATTTGTCTCATTGAACCGGGAACATTGATAGGATATGTAATCCTGTACGCGGATATCACAGACACGAGAAACTAAGTACCGCATTTACATGAAGGTAGACAAATTCCCTCAAATCTTTTTGCCTTCGGTGGTATCGCATCGCTTTAAGGGCCGTTAAAAATAAGACTGACTGATTCGGAGACGACAAAATAAGCTGCGTTTTAACGTTTCCTCTGAGGAAAGACGAAAGAAAGAATCTACTTTAAAGTTAAACACTTTAAGAAAAAAATATTTTAAAAAATCAGCATTCTAGTGATTTTTTAATTTCTCTCAAAACTATTCGGCCATGAAAATGAAAAAAAAAACAAATTACCCTTTTTTTTCCCTAATAAACAAAAAATCCAATTACCAAAAGATGCTTTGTTGTATGCGCGTGACATTTACCAAATAAAAGCCTCTCTCTGGATCTCAACATTATAACCCCCAAAAAAAGAAGAAAAACGTTTTAACGGCAAAGAAAAAAGAAAATGATGATATAACAGCTTTTAACTCTGTGGAATCATAAAATCATGAGTCCGTTCTGTGATGTGTGCATATTATATTTACAAGCTAATCGACTACCTCACTTATCTTTATTGAATGTATGTCTATTATGTATGTTGACATAAACATATGAACTATTCAGGTGGATTATAAAAGTCACTAGCTTCTTATTTAGTCACGATGTTTGCAGGCGTTATAATATCGGTGCAGTGATTGGTTCAGCCGTAAAAACAGAGTTGGGGTAAAAAGTCTTCCTCAGTCTGGTTGTGCGGCGTTTTAGTCGCTCTGTAGCGCCACCCAGAGGGCAGAGGCGTAAACGGGTCATGTCCAGGATGAGATCGGGCTTCTCTACATTCATCGATCTTCTCAGATGACGTTCATCGTAAACGTCTGCTGGTCACGCGTCCATAACTCTTCAGTTGTATCTTTCCTTTTTCCTGCTCCTCAGTCGGTAAGAGCGGCAGAGTTGGTCGTTTCCTGGTCCTTCTAAAATCCACTTCCTCCATTCCATTTCCTTTGTGTTTCCTGGTGTTCGGGTCCAGGTTGTTTCCGGCAGACAGCGCCGATAATTCCCTACATGTAGTCCCATCGTAGTTTTCCTTTACGGACCGATGATGGCCGTGGCGTCTGCAAAGGGAGGCGGAGCAAAGTGTAGAGAAGAGGGCTTAACACGCACCCCTGTGGAGCACCAGCGCTGAGTCGTAGTGCAGTGAGGTCGGTGGCAGGTGAGGTTCTGACCCGTTCAGTCAGATTTACAAATATATGAACCCAGTAGAAGAGATTAAATTCTGCATTTAATACTGGTTCTGTTTCATGTCTCATATCAGAACTCCACACACACACACACACACACACACACACACACACACACACACACACACACACTGGGCCAGAGAAGAACATTACATTGGTATCGGCTCAGAGGAAGAGCACGTTTGTTCCGCGCCCTCGTGTTTTCTTAATTTGTCATCGCCGTTCTACAATTTATCCAGAGACAAAATCGTGGCTTCAAAAAAAAGCAATAGAAATGAAGAATAAATGTTAAATGTGGTTTTCTCTGTTAAAGATAAAGTTTATCATTACTCTTACATTTTTTTTTAATCATTACATACGATAAAAAATGAAACTACTGCAGTGAACTGGACCTCTGATTTTGTGTCTTCTTAGAAGAGAAAGAGCAGAACCGGCACAAAACCCGTGGGCTCAGCACGCCCCCTTCAGTGAGGCGGCGGTACTGCTGCCTGTCAGGGAGCAGGTTGGGTCCACGGGATTAGGTCACCGTAAAAGTCTGGACACTGAAAGGAGAGGACGCTGGCGTTGTCTGTTCTCCGCTTTTCCATCAGAGTTCTACAGCCTGCAATACTATTAACCGACAAGTATACCTTTTATTGTTGGTCACCGGCAAACCTTTTGGATATATATCCGTATTTGTATCTGTTTTTCTGTATTTGTATTTGTAAGTATTCTACCGAGTCTGGTGACGGTCCGCCTACCTGTTGCTGCAGGTGTAGCATCACCCGGAGACTTCTGTATCTGTTTGTTCATCGTTTATGTCCGTTTCTGTTTGTTCATCGTTTATGTCCGTTTCTGTTTGCTCATCGTTGATATCAGTTTGTTTATCCGTCTCGTTCATCACTGCCCCCGTGACACTTTCACCAATAGCCGCTGTTGATCACTTTCTGTGTTTGATAGCTTTTTTCTCGGCATCATTTCCATTAAAATAACGGCTACTAACGTCCTCTGTGCGTCTCGTCCAAAGCTAACGACTAATAACGGGCTAGTCTCCACGACTGGCATGATGATGAATTATTCCGTCACCCAACTGATGAAATACAACAACTACAACACTCCGTTGTTCATATCGGTTATTAAACAACTTGGACTTCTTCGCCGGCCCCGTTACATTCACAGAAGTTGCCGTTCTAAGTTTGTTTACTCCCGCTCCCGCTCAGATAACTCCATTCCGTCCTTTTGCTCTGACATGCGCACTATCGCGTCTCAGACGCGTCATCATGCTGCAGCTTTTCCCATTAATGTCATTGGACTTTCCTCGTTAAAATCATCCACTGTGCGGGTTAGAAAACGTGGAGTGGATTTCAGTCTTCTTCGGCCAATACAGAGACTCCCTGCTCCATCTAGTATTAAAATCAAACTCTTTAATTCACAATCTCTCACAAAAAAATCCTGCCTCATACATGACCTCATCCTGGAGAAATGTCTGGACGTTATGTGCCTTACAGAAACCTGGCAACAACCAGATGATTTTTCTGTCCTGAATGAGACCTGTCCCGCCGGTTACTCTTACCTCCAGAAAGCCTGCAGCACTGGTCGTGGTGGTGGTCTGTCATCTACCCCAGTGATTTGGACTTGTCTCCACTGCCGTTGCCAGAGATCTCTTCTTTTGAATGCCTGGCATTTAATTGTAAACCCCCTTTCTCCATGACCATACTTCTAATCTACCGGCCACCCAAACAAAACCCAGCCTTCATCTCTGAGATGTACAACCTTTTGTCGACCTTTTACACAACCTCTGCCAATATTTTAGTACTTGGAGATATGAACATTCATGTCGACTCCCCTGCATGTCGTTTTGCATCTGAATTTCTCCAACTACTGGATTGTTTTAATCTCAGGCAATTTGTCGATTTCCCCACCCACACCATGTGACACACTCTGGATCTAGTCATCACTGACTCTGCTCCTCTCAGCAATCTTCTTGTGTACGATCTGGGTGTGTCCGACCACAAGACTGTCTCCATGGAATTGTCGCTTGTGTCATCCCTCACTAAGCCCAAACGTCAAATCTACTTCAGGAATTTGAAAAACATCAACCCAGAAACCATGAGAGTCGACCTCCAGCATCTTCTTTCTGCCAACTTTGTATCAGCAAATGACTCAGCAGATTTCTACAATAACTCCCTGAGTAGCATCCTGGATCGTCACGCCCTTGTAAAAACTAGAACAGTCACCTTCTCCCGCTCAGCCCCCTGGTTCACCAGCGAGCTACGGGAAATGAAGGTAGCTGGGCGTGTCCTTGAGCGCCGTTACAAGGCTTCAGGTCTTACTGTCCACAAGCTATTCTTTCAGGAAAACCAAAAGGTCTACTCAAAGTCTCTTAGAGAGGCTCGGTCACTGTTCTACTCCAACATCATCAAAACCAGTCCTGGAAATTCTAAGCAGCTGTCAATCATCTCCTTAAACCACAAACTCCCCCACTTACAGAAATGACAGAAGAGCACTGTAATAATTTCATGGCTTTCTTCAAATCAAAAATTGACTCAATCCGTTCTGTCCTTTCTGGTTCCTCCTCTCTACCTATCCAGTCTGCTTACTCACAGTTTGAGATCTCCCAGCCTCTAAGGTGTTTCCCAGAAATCTCACAGCAGGATGTTGAGGTTATCATCAGGACAGTGAAGCCCTCCACCTGTGCCCTCCACCCCTTTCCTACAGCCCTGGTGAAAACTAACATCTCTTCCATCAGTCCCCTGATCACCGCTGTAATAAATCAATCCCTCCAGACCGGCTTTGTTCCATCTGCCCTAAAAGCCGCCATAATCAGACCACTCCTCAAAAAACCTACTCTCGATCCAGAACTTTTTACTCATTACAGGCCCATTTCCAAACTCCCATTCCTCTCCAAAGTTCTGGAAAAAGTAGTTGCTGCCCACCTCCAGGACCACCTCAAATACAACAACCTATTTGAAACCTTTCAGTCTGGTTTTGGCTCCGCCCACAGCACAGAAACATCTGCTTAGAGTCACAAATGACCTACAGATGGTAGCAGATGCTGGTTCACCTTCCCTCCTGATTCTCCTTGATTTGTCTGCTGCCTTCGACACAGTTGACCCTGGAATACTCCTACACCGCCTACATCACACCACTGGACTCACTGCCACCGCCCTAAACTGGTGTCAATCCTACTTCACTGACAGAACAGAATACGTTTCCCTTGGAAGTTCAAAGTCCTGGACCCACACCGTCACCTGTGGGGTCCCCCAGGGATCAGTCCTTGGCCCCATTCTCTCCATACTGTACATGCTCCCCCTTGGCCGTGTCATCATTCGATATGGACTCTCATTCCATTGTTACGCTGATGACACGCAAATCTACATAAAAACTGACACATGTTCCTCCTCAGCCTCTCCATCCTCATCGTCATCATCATCTCCCCTGTCAACTCTCCGCGCTTGTCTGGAGGAGATAAAGGTGTGGATGAAAAACAACTTTCTCCAGCTGAACAGCTCCAAAACCGAAGCTATTTTAATTGGCAACCCTCATCAGACCCAGTCTTCCTCCAGAACCAGTATTACCTTCTCTGGTCACGACATTCCCCTCTCTTCATCAGTCACCAACCTCGGCGTAAGATTTGACCCTCAACTCACTTTTGAATCCCACATCAAACACATCTGCAAGATCTCCTTTCACCATCTCAGAAATATTTCGAAACTCCGTTCTTCACTAACCTTGAGTGATGCTGAAAAGCTCGTCCACGTGTTCGTCTCCTCCCGACTGGATTACTGTAACGACCTTCATCACTCCTCATCGGTATCCCTGATAAAAGTCTTCGAAGACTTCAGTATGTTCAAAACAGTCTGAAGGATCCTGATGAGAGTTCGTAAACACGAACACATCACCCCCGCTCTTCATTCCCTTCATTGTCTTCCCATCTCCACCAGGATTGATTATAAGATCTCCCTCCTCACTCACCGGTGTATCCATGGTAACGCACCCCCCTACCTGAAAGAACTACTCACCCCACTGACCTCGACACGATCCCTTCGTTCTACCCACTCATACCGCCTCCTCCTTCCCCGGACTAAGCTCAGCACCATGGGTGATCGGGCCTTCTGTTCTGCTGCCCCTCGTCTGTGGAATGCCCTCCCTGACCATCTGAGGGCTCCACAGACAACTGACACATTTAAAAAAGGACTTAAAACTTTCCTTTTTAGCGGAACCTATAACTGTAATTAACATTAATGCTTTTGGTCATGTTTTTATATAGTTATTATTTTATTTTTTTATTGATGCTTTTATCTGCTTTTACTTTGTAGCACTTTGAGATTTGATCCAAATGTAAAGTGCATTATAAATTAAATGTATTATTATTATTATTATTACCAGTACCACTAGACTTGCTTTCCGGAAAACGCCTCAAGAGAACGTGGAGGGAACCGGCGGAAACCCAGGGAAAACTTACAGTCATAAACTGATCAGCCAGAACATTAAAACCACCATCTTAGTATTGCGTAGGTCCGCCTTTCGTGGTCCGAGGAGCGCAGCGACGGCCTTTGTGGTCTGACACCTTTCTAACTAAACCAGCATTAGCTCTTATCAGCAGCTTGTTGTCGTACAACGCCAAATACTTTTCACTAGCAATTCATCTGTAAAAATATTTACAAGATGAAATATTCATTCATTCATTCAGCACCATTTCTATCGACCTCAACTGGACTTCTGTGGTCTAAAACACAAAAGTTATTTAGTTTAGTCACACAAAGCAAAACCATTCCTACTTTTGTGACGGTGAAAAAAGGCATTCTGGGTAAAAGAGTCTTTTTGTCATCATCAAATAAATGTTGGAGCTTCAATAATTATTCACATTATTTACTGATTGAGCAAAAAAAAACAATTTAAGTTTAAACGCAATGTAAAATTTGCCACAAGACTGGAGAGACTTTTTCAAACTGCCTGTTTTATTCTTTTTATCAAAAGCAAATGAACAGAACTGTTTTCACAGCTGACACATCCAAACATGGCGTACTTCCCGTAAGCACGACAAGAAACATATAAAAAAACAACTAAAAGGACCCAAAGTGACCCAAAGAATGAAAAAACACGTGTTATACTCACAGCTCTCCATTAACTCCCAGGTAACTGTTTCTTTTTTTACTTAGAATCAAAATAGAATATCACTTTAGACATTTCAAAAATCACATGAAGTCCCTCTGCTCACGTTTTTCTACCTGGTGATTCTTTTCAAACACGGTGAGCAGGTTTTTGCAGAGGCAGGGAATAAGAGGCTGTGGAAACTTATTTACTGCCGTCTTTAACGTAATCAAATGGGGGAATCCTGAGAAACTGAAGATTAATGATGTCCTGAACCGTATGTCAACATGCCAAATGAAAAGTAAATCATGATTCTCCTTCGTCAGAACATTCAGTCTCTTTGAGTGAAGACACGTTTAACATCTTTGCAGAATCTGACATTCCAGCCAGACGACTAAAGTCTGGCCTGAGGGGGCTGAAGATGTCTGATGAACCCAGACCCCGCTTCAGCCCGTCGTGGCAGCCGCCACCACAACTTTGTCACAGCAGGAAGTGGTCAGCCTTAGCCCACCCTGAGAGGTGGAGCCACGAGGACAACGCCGTCTCCTCTAACAAACAGCATGGGGATGTTCCTCTTAGTTGACTGAAAAGACAGAAAAATGTTTTTTTAGAACCTCATCTGGAAGAAGATTAGGGACATATGGATACACGGGTTTGTTGGGGGGGAATTCTAACTTTATTCTCAGAATTCTGACTTAATCCTTGGAATTCTGACTCTAAACTCAGAATAGGGCTACACTATAAACTATTTGGAGTACTGAGTTTAATGTCAGAATTCTGAGTATAGAGTCAGAATTCCAAGGATTAAGTCAGATTTCTGAGATTAAACTCAGAACTTTGAGAATAAAGTCAGAATTTTGATTTTAAAGTCCAAATTCTGAGATTGAAGTCAGAATTCTTAGATTAAAGTCAGATATCTGAGGATAAAGTCAGAATTTTGAGAATAATGTAATAATTTTGAGATTAATGTCAGAATTTTGAGATAAAGTCAGAATTTTGAGATTAAAGTCAGAATTCTGAGATTAAAGTCAGATATCTGAGAATAAGGTTAGAGTTTTGGAGTCTGAGATTGAAGTCAGGATTCTGAGATTTAAGGCAGAATTCTGAGATTATATACAGAATGCTGAGATTAAGTACAGAATTCTGAGATTAAAGTCAGAACTCTGACTCGCACCTCACTGTCAACGAAGAGAAACATGAAGACTCGACTCGTGAAACTAAATGTTTGAAGTGATTATTCCTTACTCTTGCTCTTAACGGTATGAGAGATTATTCCATGGCCTCGTGAGCGCTCAGACTTGTTCGGGGTTTAGGACCATCTCGGCAGATGGAGAGAAATGCTTTACCTTGTACAGTTCTTCATACGTCTCCTCGTCAATCTCCACCGTCGTCACCGTCTCCTCCACATCCCCCAGGATCATGTTCAGGTGCTGATCGTAGGCCTGGAACACACAGAACATCAACCCCACGGAGGCTCAGGATCCCTGCTGCTCCACATGAAGAAACCCTCTGCTCAACCACAGGCAGTCACTCACATGCAGCCGGCCTCGGAGCTCCCGGTCGTTCCTCATCTTCACGTAGATCCTCTCATCCAGACTGAGTCGGATCAGATCCAGCGGCTCCTCGACCGTGTTGGTTGTCGGTTGCTGCGGCAAACACAAACGACATCAGCGCGACCCGACGAGGACAGGTTTCATCACAAAAGACCGAGTCCTGCTTCCGTCATGCTGTTTTAAGTACAAGGCCCAACGCGGACTGTTTCTGGGAACGTCTACTAAACCGGCAGAAGATGCTCTCCGTGTTCTTTAAAGTAAATAGTAAACAAACGTTAAGTCATTTCATTGAGTCCATTCAGAGTTTCCTTGTCAAGAGAGATCAAGAAACTCTATGTTTGACTTATGAAGAGCAGCCAAGACTCAGAGCTCAATCAATCATCAATCAATCAATCTTTGTTTATATAGCGCCAATTCACAACAACAGTTGTCTCAAGGGGTTTTCCAGAAAGAGCAGGTCTAGACCAGACTCTTCATTTAATCATCTACAGAGACCAAGAGTTCTGTTAAAAGACGTTATGATGTAACTCATAGGTGATGTAAAGGATTCAAACGCGTATATTCCTCATTTGATCAATGCTATCGCCACTTTATGGTCACTGTTAAACTACTGCATGTAAACGTACTCTTCTAAAAGAAAGGTCCTTTTTCTAAAGAGATTTCATTCCTTTACAAGGAGGTAGGACTAACTCCTTTCATGAAAGTCTTTCCGGTAGCCAGATGCTGCATTTAAACGCTGTTTGGTGTTAACACTGTTCCTTAAACTTCTCTGTTTGAGTTGTATCTGTTCATTCCCAGCGTCGTGACGTAATCCTACCTCCAATCGGGATCGCTGAGTCCTAATCTGTTTTGTTTCAGACAAGAACTCAGCAAAGACTTTCTAGCGACGATGCTAATGGCTGCAAAGGTAATTTCACTGCAACATAATTCATAAATATACTTGTTTATTAGGGGCGTAAATACTTCATCGATCTGGATCGGTATATTGGTTGGTTGAACAACGATCCAATCAAATCGATGGAAAGTTACAATATCGATATATAGATATATATATAGTCGTTTTAAAGATACGCCTTTATTTTGAAATTTCTACCGGTGTAGTATTTCCTGTACATAGGCTCCTCCCCTATCAGCACATAGACCTGTGGACCAATGGGAACAGCCAGAAACTACAGTTTAATTTTGTCCTTTTATTCTGCTCTCCCTGAAGATTAGCGTTCACTTTGGCGAATAAACAGTTCATCAAATGAGAAATAAAGATTTCCAGGTTCAGTCTGAATGTTTACTGCCTCACGACAACTTGGAAAAATAGTTACTACTTCGCCCGTTTGCGTAACGCTAACATATAGTGGGAATAGCCATATACATGCTAACGTAGTTAGCATTGACGGCACAACCTTCAAAGAATAAACGAGTATATACAAATAAACTATTTCACTAAACATTTGTTCGTTAGTTAATATTAAAAAAAGTGTTTGTTAATGAGACGCTGCAGAAATTAGCCAATGCAAGAAATATATTGTTCAGAAGATATTAATTATGAGCTTTTTGTTTGAGTTTTGTTCTATGGGATGTAAAACTTATACTCGTTTATTCTTTGATGGGTGCGCCGTCAATGCTAACTACTTTAGCATGTATATGGCATTTCCCATTATATGTTAGCGTTAAGCAAACGGGCAAAGCGCTAATTATTTCAGATTTGAAAAACCTCCGACCCACTGACACCAGCACCGATCAGAACCATGTAAATACAACGTCATGAAACAGTCATGTTCATAATTTAAAGGTAATCAGGGGACCTTAATGTTAACTGATAAGAAAACAAACTTTTGTATCCAAAGATGAAACATGTGTCTTTACTAAACTTTCACTGGACTAATGATGATGGGAATTAAACTGGACCGATTAGACAATAATCTTCATCAGCTGCAGAATCTCATTCATCCAGGTGAAGGTAATCCTCACAGGTCAGACACTGGACTTCTTGTTTCAGATGAAGACGGTTCACCTCCCATCCAAGAAGAACCCTCATGTCTGACTGACTGACTGGTGGGGGGGTTCGACTCCTCACCACTCCGTCAGAACCGGGGGAACTTTTGGGCGGATGGTGAAACATCTTCGTGTTATTAGAGAGAAATTAATAATGATCATCAGATAAAGTCTGGTGATCTACATCTCATCTTTAGTCTGAGAGCCCAAACAAGAACCGGACTGGTTCGAGTGGTCCAACCGGTTTGTAAGAATTCTAACAACACAGCGAGCAGCAGAGAGGAGGGAACCGGTAAGCACCGCTCCGGGGTGGGCTCTACGTTTTCTAGATTTATTCTCGATAGTATTACATCCAACACGAAGCTGAGCTGTTGTCTGTTAGCAGCACCGCCATTCAAACACGTTTAACGGCGGCGGCTCGCGCTAACGATGCTAATTGAGCTAGCTTGTTTGACAGGCCTCTGCGCGGTGTTTAACGCAACAAACCGTCAAAGTCATACAAAAAAGCCCATGACACAAGAACATAAGTAGAAATTCTCGCTGCCCTTCTATTCGTGACATTATAAACACGCTATGATGCGCAATAATGGTAGAAATGTACGCAGAATCACCAACCTGCTCAACTTCATCCGCCATTGCTTTTTGAGTTTGCGCCGTTTGTGGCTGTACGTGTGTTGCCAGATCTCTGTTTGTTGCCAGGTCTCTGTTTGTTGCCAGGTGTCTGTTTGTTGCCAGATCTCTGTTTGTTGCCAGGTCTCTGTTTGTTGCCAGATCTTCGTTTGTTGCCAGATCTCCGTTTTGTTGCCAGATCCTTCCTGTCCTCTTTTAGATTTTATGGCAGTTGCCGTACTTTAAACTTAAAGGCTGCTTCAAGAGACATTTTGAGATATTATAATAATATAATATGTTTATACACGTTTATTGCAATATGATAAATGATATAAAGCATGTCAAAATCTACGTTTCATCCAAATCTAAATTTTGAAAAGTGAAACCTAACTTTTGAAATCAAACTTAAGTGATTTTCCTTTCTTCTTTTTTTTCTTTTTCGCCAATTAGAGCTTTATTGTGTGACATTACAAGGTGAAAATAAAATTCCATGGAACTCGTCATTGTTGTATATACATACAGAAAGAAATCATTTATTCAAAAATGTTGACTTTGAGTCACAGCTCTTTAACATTTCCATTAATTGATGGCACATATTTTATGTAAGGGCTCACATTTAATCCCGAGTTTCTCTAGTATGGTGAATTAAAAGGAAAAAAAATTATAATTTAGTCCAAATTAAATCAATATGGTTTATACTGGAGGTGTTTATTTGGTTATAATATATATAAAGTTATCCAAGCTGTGGATTTTAACCCGGTTCAGGAAAAAAAACATTCTTTAATATCATGTCGGCACTTTCCTCGTGTTATTCTTATTTAACATGTTTTACTTAAATTGAGCTTTATTATTTTCTTTTATGTTCTTGCTCTACAGAAAACAGGATGGTTTTGATTCTAAATATAAAATATTATAAATTACACTGTAAAAAAAATGTGTTGACCGGTAACACAGAATTAAATTAAGTTTTACTGAGTCACCAACTATTCTCTTGTTGCAGAAATGAAAAATAAAGTCAGAATAGTGGATCAAAAAACAAATTTTGTACTTCAGTTGTTGTTTTTCTAGGGTAAATCCTTAATAAAAAGTAATCATGCTCTGTTAAAAGAAGCTTGTTGATGAACTTATAGAAATGAACACTACACTGTGAAAAAAAGAATTTACTTCATCTGGTCACACCCAAGTGCATTCAGTATTTTCAACTTAAACTGATCAATTACACAAAAATATACTTAATTTAATTTAGGTGCATGATTAAAATCCAAAAGCATAAAAAAGGGAAATTGGAAATTCTTACAATTTCTAATTTTATTTAAAAAAAATATATATATATATATATTTCGAGTTTACCTTCAAAATACCTAAAAAATATAAAATAATTTTTCTTTTTTTGAATAATTGGTGCAGGAATCTGACATTTTATTCCAGCAGAATTTTAAGAAAGAAATTAGACACTGTAAAAAGCCGTTTTATTCAGAGAGAGAGAGAAATGTGGGTTGTTTTCCTTTCTTGGACAATAACCGATTTTAAAATGTTCTAAACCGGTCGATAACCGATTTAAAAATCATAATGACTAATGTAATTTCTATTTGCTCTTATTTTGGAGGATTACAGAGGAAGTAGGACTGTTTGGCATTGTGTATGTATTCTAACCTGTTGAAGTTAATGTACCCTCCGTCTACAACGCCGTGCTTTTCTTGAACCAACTGTATGACACTTCAAAGTGAAAATAAAACTTTGTACGCCTCGTTCAGTCCATTATATGTTATATTATGGTTTTGTTCAGGGACTTCAGGACTCCTTTGCTGGATCTGAGCTCCTGCTAGCTTTAGCCACTCTGCTGACGCAAGCTTCTTAACTGCGAACTTTGAGTTTTTCTGGTTGAATGTGAGATGTTTGGAGTTGTGGTAGCTCATTTTTTGCGTAAGTGTACGGCGCATGCATGTAACGGTCACGTAACCGGCCTCCAGTGTCTCTGATCGCTCGATTGCCGATAACGGCGAAGTTTGCATCCCGGCACTGATCGATCGTCACACTTCTAGATTTCTACGTTTCAAGCAGTCTATCTGTCACAGTCCACAAACCTCCACATGACCTCTCTATCAACCTTGATACATCCACATGATGGCAGCGAAGGTGCAGAGATTTGACCCATAATGGTGACTGCAGAGGAGGTTGGGACGACGCAGTCGCCATTTTGGGTCAAATATGTGAGGTCGTTAAATGCATTGCGACATGTTTACTAATACACAAATGCAATAATAATAATAGTAATAATAATAACTGCAATAATGATAATATGATATGTATATATATATATAAGATGTCATATTATATAGTATGTCTTCATTTTTAATAACCTTAAAAATGTCTAATCCATCCAGACGTCTCCCATGTTTGTCTCTGTCATATATGAGTGTTGAGTAGAAGAGGCAGTTGTAAAAGCTGAAGCCGAACCACTGGTTTTGACGAGTAACAACAACAGCAGGTCCACTTTCCCTGCTGAGAGTCTCATCAGCCAAACGGCTGAGCAGTGGACCATCAGAACAGAACACAGAGTCAGATTGGAGATTTCATGCTATGCTCTACCACATTTAAGAGAATATATATATATATATTTTTCTGATTTGTCTGAAAAAGCAGTAAAAAACTGCGTTCTGGCTTTAATTTTCAACGTGTTCTTTTTTTAAAGTCGGGAACAGAAAATCAGAAGTCCGGTCATGAGCCACCTTCATTCACGAAACCTTTCCAGCCAATCAGGAGCCGGTTGGACCTCCATCGCTGTGGAAGACAGGCTCCTCTGGTCGAGCGTGGAGAGCGTCCGCATGATGTTCTTCCCACATCATGAGACCAGGTCGTCCCTCGCTCCCGATGCTTCTCAGCGATTTCACAAGTTGGGTATTTATGTTTCCCTTCTGACTTTAAAATCAGAATTCTGAGAATAAAGGCGGTATTATATTAATAAAGGGCAGAATAAAGTCATAATTTTCTTAAGAATAAAGTAAGACTATCAAGAATAAAGTCAGAAATCTCAGAATGAAGGCATAATAAAGTAAAAATTAAAGAATAAAATCAAAGAATAGATTAAGAAAAAAAGAAAAGAATAAAGTCAGAATCCTGACTTTTTTAAGTTGTTAAGTTTATTTAAGTCAGGAAATTAAAGCCTGAATTGTAACTTATGAGTCAGGGTTATATCAAAACCTTTTTCAAAATATTTTAACAAACATTTTTAAGAACATTTCATAATCCTTTCCATAGTCTTACGCTGAAGTACAAGAAGTGAAAGATTGTTCGAACGGCCATCTTTAGTGCGGGATAAAAGCAAACCTGGCAACCCGCTTCAGTGACAGAGGAGGTACCACTCTCCTCCTCCTCCTCCTCCTCCTCTCTCCTTCCAGGTCTTTCCATCCTCCACGTCCCCACGCGTCTAACTACCACGGTAGGACAGTGTTTAAACCTACATTCTGTGTCTCTCTCATTCCCTCTGCAGGTAGAACATTTCCTCTCTGTGACGCGTTGTTCGGCGTAACGGGAGCGTCACTGTCGCAGGTGTTGTGAGTTCTTGTTAAAAAAAGTGTCCGCCGTTAAGATCCGACAACCTGACGGTAAATAGAGCCGTGAAATAAACGTGAATTCACGGAAACCTTGTATATATGAGAAATAAACTCCCGTTTGAGCCGTAAACAGAGGTACTGGTATGAGGCAGTTCGACTGAACTACCAGCCGAACAGTTGCTTCAAGCGACGCGAAGTCAGATTCGATTCAAAGCGGCGAACAGACGGGAGTTCGCGCCGCACGACGCGACACGCGCGACGTCAACGCGCGCCAATTGGCTCATTAGCGTAAAATGTAGATATAGTGGTGTATTCTTTTTCTTTTATGTGTGAAAAAAAACATCAATGAAGGTCAAAGTCCTTTCAGTGTTTTATTATTTTATCCAGATTATTTATTACTCCTGCAAGAATGTGTTGACCTATGCACCCGTGTCGCTGCTGTAGAAGCAGTTACCCATAATCCTCGGATCGGGATTAACACTGGATGAAAATGGATGGCTTGGCGAAATACGGCACGCTGGCGCAGTGACGCAGCCTGACAGCGAGAAGGTTTGAATCCACCTCTGCTGACCTTTCTGTGCATGTTCTCCCAGTGTCTGCAGTCAGCGGGGATAGGCTCCGCCCCCCATGACCCCGAACAGGATAAGCATCCATGGATGATGAATGAATGAGTGAGTTAAATGCTGACCGTCTCTGATGGATCAAGGCTGACCTGTAATAGACTCATGATGTTACCAGATGTCTAGGCCCGGTAAACAGATCAAATTTAAAGAGCAGGTGTGAGACAGGTATTATTAATTACAAATAAAGCTTTTATATGTTACCTGACTCCAGAAAACTTTTATGTTTGGACTATTTTGTTAGCTTTAATGTCAGCTACAAAGCTTATCTGGCCAGCTGAAGACCGACTCGGTTCTGGTGTCTGACTGGAGCTCAGAAGTGAGGCCTCGGTGAAGCGGTTCTGAGCTAGTTTCTGTTTAGCTGTCGGTATTATTTTGATCTGAGGTTAGCTCTAGTTTAGAGTACGACAACGTTAAACCAGAACTGCGGTTCTGTGGCAGTTTCCTCTTTTCTTTTGTGACGTTTTAACACAGTTTTGTCCGATTAGCCCCGATTCTGATGTGAAATGTTTGAGTCTCCAGAAAATAACGGGACAGAGTCAAATCATGACTTTCTGTCATCGGTTTAAATGAAAGGTGCAGCCATTGCAATTTCCTCAGCCGATTTTCATAAAGTCTGACGTAACAATGCTGCTTGTGGCTGGTTCTCTGCCGTCGCTAGCTTTAGCTGCTCTGCTAACCTTAGTTTCCTGTGGATGTTACAAATTCCGATCTTTGCGTTTCCTTTGTTCGCAGGGAAATAACTCTAAGCTGGTAAGATGTTTGTAGCCAGGTCGGCAACTCTGGTAGCCGCGCCTCGTTTTCACATTCCTTCCTTCCAGTAAAACTCTGCTGCATCACATGACCACGGCAGTGATGTCACCACGCCGGTTCTTATTTTGTCCGGACTAAGAGTAACACCAATGTAGTGAAAAAGTCCTGACTGATCAGTCAGTATTCACCAGACTAAACACCCACCGCGCTTTTAACAAAGCCTTGACCCAATTTACAATCTTCGCCTCCTTCTGAGCGTCCTTGTATTTTGTGTGTGTGTGTGTGTGTGTGTGTGAGTGTGTTTGTGTGTGTGCGTGCGCGCGCGCCTCTTCTTAAAGTCCAGCCCAGTGCTCCATACTGGCCGTTGGTCCAGGCTGAGAGGCAGAGGAGAGCAGTGGTTTTACCCATTCCGCCCTCGGCTCCATCGTAGCCCTGCGGCGGAAGAGAACCCTGCGACATGTAACAAAGTAATAAACGTTTCCATGCTGAGGAAGACGTCCGCCGACCTTCGTCGGCCGTAATCAGTCTCTCTGACAGTCTTATCTTTAGTTTTCAAGTTAATTTATCTCCTACATAGTCATACAGGTAGGAAGTGTGGTGAAATGCATTATGGGCTGAGTCCCAGTCTCATCCAGAAGAAGAAACTCTTCCTCATCCTCGCAGTGTTGGACCTCAGTGTTCCCTGGGATACACCGAGGTCCAGGTATTTCCTCCTGGGCCCCATTTGAGCCTGCAGCTCCTCCGCTGCTTCCTGCTGAAGTCCAGGATCAGCTCTTTGGTCCTGATGATGTTCATGACACCGGCCCAGAACGTGGTTGAGGTCGGATCGGTAGGCCGTCTCATCGGTATCAGAGATCGGACCCACCTCAGCCTTCTTCTGTGGAATCAGCAGTTATAAGGTGACTTTAGAACGATACGCTCTGAGTAGAAGACTTGCTGGACGGATGTGAAAACAATATTAGAGCATCTCTAAATTCTAAAATGTTTCCTTTTCAAACCCAAACTAACATCGTGAGGGTGAGACGGTTTCAGAGTGTCAGAGTGTGTGTGTTTTTGTGTGTGCATCAGAGTGTATGTGTGTGTGAGTGTGTCTGTGTGTGTCGGAGTGTGTGTCTGTGTGCGAGTATGTATGTGTGTGTCAGAGTGTATTTCTGTCCCTGATTACAAGTCGAGGTAAAAAAAATGAACTAATCTAATAATTGTTTCCCCGTAAAGGATATTATGGGATGGTCATGGCCGCCGCCTTTATGTCGACGACATAACTCAGAAACTTTTCAAATGTTACTCCCACATAGACCTTCGTACGAGGAAGAAGGTGTGGACTCATCTGTGCTGTGATTGGTGGTTGAGATGTGAGTCACGTAGTCGATCACGTCGGCTCCTACGTCGTCTATCGCATCAAACACGCGCCGTACACGCACACACATGGCGCTTGGGCGACCACGGCTCCAAACGTCTCGCAAGAAACATTTCGTCCTTACACCAGTGAAGACGAAATCAAGATCTCTTCAACCCCGAAAACGTTCGGTACAACGGGCGTAATCACACACTTCAGAACGAACCATCCCGAGCAACACCGCAAGTTAAGCTAATGTTAGCAGAGCGGCTAAAGCTAACGGGAGCTCGGAGCCAGCCACGAGTCCCGAAGCGCCTGAATCAAGCCAACCCTTCCGAATGTCACACAAATGGTTTAAGGACGGAGGGTACGTTCATTTCACAGGGTCAGCGTACATACACGTTCGCTGAACAGCCTTCTTACTTCCTCCCTAATCCTTCAAAATAAGAGCACTTAATATATATTACTCATTCTGATTTTGAAACTATAATGGAGGAAAAAAATAATAAATCGTTGATCGATGATCGGCCAAGAAAGCTGCAGTGGGTCCGTCTCTAACTAAATGTTTATGATGTGTTTTTTTGTGGGATGTTCAGAGGGATTTCGTCTTCAGATGATTCTAGCGTCCTGTCCTCCTTTTTTTTAAAAAAATTCAAACTCAATCTGGTTCAGAACGCTGAGACTCGACTCTTCACTCAACCAGGAAAAAATTACAGATTTTTAGACGGGAGTTGCCACGGCTGTGTCTGTTGTCAGTGCTGCCATAAGATTAAAACCACCGGACTGATTTTTGTAAAAGGCGCCGAAACAGCTCTGTGATGTCACTGCGTGTTCTTACAGCTTTCAATCAGAACCAGAATCCACTTTTTCAGCAGTTTGTGCTCCAGAAGCTTCTTCTGGGGGTTCTGACAACCTGGGCTAGCTTTGTTTTCCACACACATCAATGAGCTTTGGCGCCCATAAGCCCAGATTTTCCTGCTTCCAACTCATCATCCTCAGCACAAAATGTTCACCTGCTGCTGAATGAATCCACCCACTGACAGGTAACCGCGATGAGCAGATAATAATAATAATAATAATACATTTAATTTATAATGCACTTTACATTTAGTTATTATTATTATATTTTTGTTCTCTTCAGCTGTGGGTGGTTATAATAATGTGGCCGAAATATCTGCCTTGTGTTTTACACTGAATTTCACTGCTAATATAACAGAGACGGTGTGACGTTTGTGTTCCATGTGTCCGAATGTGAAGTGTGTGTAGGTGTGTCTGTGTCCAGGAGTGTGTGTTTATGTGTGTGTGTAATTGTGTCTGTGTCTTTGAGTGTATGTGTTCCATGAGTGTGCGTTTGTGTGTGTGTGTAAGTGTGTCTGTGTCTTTGAGTGTGTGTTTTTGTGCGCGTGTGTTCCATTAGTGTGTGTTTGTGTGTGTGTGTAAGTATGTTCGTGTCTTTGAGTGTGTGTTTTTGTGCGCGTGTCGGAGCGCTTGTGTTTCATGAGTGTTTGTGTGTGTAAGTGTGTTTTTGTCCAGGAGTGTGTGTGGAAGTGTGTTTGTGTGTGGAAGTGTGTTTGTGTCTTTGAGTGTGTGTTTTAGTGCGTGTGTCCGACCGCGTGTGTTCTGTGTTTGTGTGTGTGTGTGGAAGTGTGTTTTTGTTCAGGAGTGTGTGTGTAAGTGTGTTTGTGTGTGTAAGTGTGTTTGTGTGTGTAAGTGTGTTTGTGTCCTTGAGTGTGTGTGTCCGAGAGTGTCTTTGTGTGTGTGCGTGCGTGCACATGCGTAAGTGTGTGTCTGTAAGCGTGTTTCCGTGAGTGTGTGTTTTCTGGTGTGTGTTTATGCGTGTGTGTAAGTCTGTAGGGTTTTCTGGACCATCAATAGAAGATCTTAATTTCCCGTGCAGCGATGTGACGTGACTGTTTTATTTTCCTAACTCTGTCGTGAGTCTCGCTGAGCGGAGGTTGTAGCATTAGCATTAGCATTAGCATTTTGACCGATGGAGAGGCAGACGTTCGATGCACTGGCTACACATCGCAACTTTAAAACTCGCCAAAACCAATTTAAGTTTGTCAGGAAAGTAAGAGAAGGAGAAGCATCAAGTTTAGTTTTTTAGTTTTTAACCGTGACTGGGTCAAACAGGGATGGAAGATTGTCCTGAAGATGTCGGGACATGTTAGACGCATTGGAGCCCTTTTTTTTTTTTTTTTAAAGCACTTTAAGTTACGTCCCCAGTGTGGAAAGACCTCTTAAGGTCAAGGTCATTATTATCATCTTCTTGAGTGTTCCACATGTAGAAAGCGGTATTTCTGTGTGTGTGTGCGTGTGTGTGTTTGTTTGTGTCAGAGGCGAGACTCTCGTCTGCTGAGGCGGGTCATGTGATCGTCCCAGACGAGACCACAGTAGTCGAACCCGAACAAACTTTTATTTTCACTTTGAAGTGTCCTACAGTCGGTTTAAGAAACACGGAGGGTGAATACATTTCTACAGGTCAGAGTACATACACAATGCCGGCCAGCCTCGTCACTTCCACCGTTATCCTTCAAAATAAGAGCCCTTAATAGACATTACTCATTACGACTTTCAAAACTTAAAAAGAACAATCAGAATCGGCCGGTAGGCCTCGTAAAAAAGCAATCAGTGGGTCTCTGATGAAGACTTCATCACGGATGACATCACAGCAGAGAAACGTCTCTCTGGTGATTGGAGGGATGTTGGTGGGATGTGTCGTCTCCAGATGATTCTTCTCACCCCGTCAGCCATATGACTAATAATACGACAGCTGAAAGAGTTCTGACACTGCTGT
Organism: Lophius americanus; assembly: GCA_037951165.1. Taxonomy (NCBI): domain Eukaryota; kingdom Metazoa; phylum Chordata; class Actinopteri; order Lophiiformes; family Lophiidae; genus Lophius; species Lophius americanus. Next base: position 71,858 of record JBBDHG010000105.1, on the reverse strand, counting down.
CCGTCTCCTCCTCTCTCCCTCCAGCCGCTGTCCATCATCAGATCATCATCATCAGCAGGATCCAGTCAGGGAGAGAATGGCCACCAGATGGCGTCCTTCACCAGGAGTTGAGGCAGGGTGCTGTTTGGACCTGTGAGAAACTGTGTCTGCTGCTCATGCTGTCAATCATCCGGAGGATGTGGTGGATGAAAGGATGACAACAAGAAGACTTCATTCTGGGTTTTGTTGAAGTGATGAATATTTGTCTGGATGTCATTTAAAAAAAAAAAAAATTAAGTCTCAAGTTTACGGGCTGTTAAATTTATATAAATACTTTTCTTTTTTTTTTCAGACCAGACTGCAGAGCGTCTGAATCTGATGCCGTTTTTATTCCAGGTAGTTTCATTGAACCTCACTCTGATATGATTTTCTGATGGATCTGTAAACGTTTAGCTTTTTATTGTTTTAAAAATCAAGAAAAAACGAAATGAAGATGTACAGATTTCGTCTTTGGGTCCGGTGAACAAACTAAACCCCCAGTGTTTGTGATGTACGAATCATAATCACAAGCTAAGTCTCTATGTGATGAAGTTTTGACTCGCTACGAAAACCCCGCCCCCATCCATGACGTCACTCCTTCCTGCTTTTAACCCAGCGAGCTTCTTGTTGCTCTTAAAGACCCGGTTTTGGGCAGATGTACTTTTTTACACGTTCTTTTGTATTGTTATTAATGTATTTCCGTCTTCTTCGCTTTGTATTATTGCTCGTGATCAGTGAATAAAGTTTGAAGGGAAAAAAGGAGTTTTCAGTGGCATCTTTAACATCCGTTATAAGATAACAGGGTCATTTTTTTCTGCTTAGGTAATTTTAACGTAATATTTATTTTTTTAAACATTTAGACAATTTATTTAAACATATATTTCCTATGAAGATAAATGTGACGTATGACGTTAATTAATACAATAAATGAGATTATTTTATTTAAAGTGACACTGCTTTTATAAACATTTGGAACTAAATGTTGCAGAAAGTTGCTGTTAAAATCAGCATGTGCTTCTTGACAAATGGCATACACGAACGTCAGCAGATTATAAAGCTTCCCAACGTGCTCTCAACACAACAAACATGGCTTCCCCCATCACTTCCTGTGTGACGAACCTTCACAGTAAAAGCATACGGATTAGCGCTGAACGCCACCACGAAATCATCTGAGTGTTGGAAATGTTAATAATCCACATGTTTTATCTGTCTTCTGTTTGGGTTGATGCTGCTTTATAGCACAAATAATACGTTTATTTGATAGGTTGTAAAAGTAGAAACGAAGCAGTATTATTTACCATCCCAACACATGTGGACTTTATATTTTCAGAATAAAAGTACGCCTATATTGGCTACGAAAAAGGATCTTTACTTGGATCGGGTTGTGACCGCTGCATTATTGTGATCGGAACCATTTAATCACTTTAATTAGGATACTTTCTTATTTCTGAACCCATTTAATAAAATAATTAAATTCCTTATGGATTCAAACTGTTATCCGTAGATAATAAGGATATTTATATTATATAAAAGCTCCTTTGTTTTAACCAGTTAATTTATGAGCTACTGCCCATAAACTCCAAAAGTGCCCTTTCTCGTCATGGATATGATGACATCATAACCTCGGAGAAGGGCTGCATGTTTCTGGTGTGAAATCCACCTCTGTCACCGGTACATGACGTTACTGCCTCTCAAGTATTTGTGTCCTGTACTCTGCAAGGTTGACAGGAAGGAAATGTGTGTGTCCGTGTGTGCATATGTTTATGTATTTGTGTGTGTGTGTGTGGGTGTGTGTGTGCCTATGTTTATGTATATGTGTGCGTGTGTGTGTCAGTGTCAAAGCAGGACATTTTGGTCATTAAGTATGTCCTCCATTTAGAAAAAGACTTCCCAGCGTGTGTGTGTCTGTACATGTATGTGTGTGTGTGTCTTAAAATAATATAATAAAGTGTGTCCTTAGTGAAGTAGGCTGTGTCTCTGCTGTAAGCTGGTCACAAATGTTACCAGGTAAATGTGTTTTTCTATAATTTGTTTTTGTGTGTGGCCCCCTTTTTTTTTAACCCCTTCATGAGTGTGTATGTAAGTTTTCTTTATTTGTGACACGCGTGAGTTATTGTGTGTGTAATTTATCCTGGCATTCACTTCAGCTTCATTAGTTCTGACATCTTTTAATTAAATCCTCCCCAAGACATTGGATGGCTCCATATGAGTGTGTGTGTGTGTTTGTGTGTGTGTGTGTGTGCGTGTGCGTGCGTGTGTGTGTAAGGGATTTGTTGCATAATTTAAGACCTGAAGGAGATACTGTATAATTAAAAGGGGGCATCAGACAAACAATGAAGTTTGTCAATGGAAACTCAGGGTGCAGTTTATGCCTTATTATTATTACTATTATTATTATTATTATTATTATTATTATTATTATTATCATCATTATTATTATTGTTACTATTCTTATTCTTATTCTTATTATCATCATCATTATTATTATTATTCTTATTATTATTATTACTATCATCATTATTATTATTATCATCATTATTATTATTGTTACTATTCTTATTCTTATTATCATCATTATTATTTTTATTATTATCATCCTCATCATTTTTATTATTATTATTATTATAATTGTCATTATTATTATCATCATTATTATTTATTTATTTTTAATTATTATTATTATAATTTTTATTATCATCATTTTATTATTTTTAAAATTATTATTATTACTATTATTTTTTATTATCATCATTATTATTATTTTTAAAATTATTATTATTTTTATTATTATTATTATCATCAGCAGGTATCATTTAGCAGGTATTTCATTCTCCTAAGAAACATTTTTCAAACAAGTCACAAAAATCAACATCATGTCTTCATGAATTTATAAAATCCTTATTAGTTTGTTTTGAATTAAACGTAGGTTTTCATTAGTTGTAATTCCATATATGAGTTTGATCTCCTCTTTCCACTTATGTTTAGCATCTACTGTAACTAAACTGTTATTCCATTTATCATATATTTTCTGTAGTAATTCATCCCTTTTTTCTGTGTTGATGAGTAAGTTACACATCGCTCCAATTAGTCGTCCCTTTTTCTTTTTCATGCTAATAATGTGTAGGCAAGAAAAATGAAGGTGTCGAAACAGAAACAGACTTTCTAAATAATAATTGTTAATGATTCCTCCTCTGTGGCCCCTTTGACCGGCGGCGTCCCCCAGGGCTCCGTCCATGGCCCCTTACCTTTTTAGTATATGGAGCACATGCTGTCACTGGGTCAGATTATTAAAAGATCCAGTCACATTTTCTCAATAGCAAATACCAAAAACTCCAAATGTGCTCAACCAAACGGGCGGGACATCAAAGGCGACTCATTCATTCACAAGGAAGAATATATTGTATAAAAGATCAAAGACAGCCATGTTTCATATTGACTCATAAAGTCACCTAAAGGTATCATTTTGAACATGTTCTGAAGTTGATGATCTGATGATTTAGACAAGAGCCCGCTTGTGATGGCTGGACCACTGGGTCAGAACATCTCCAGAACTGCAGGTCTTCACGGGTGTTCCTGGTCTGCAGTGGTTAGAACCTAACAGAGTGGTCTAAGAAAGGACCGGTGTTGAACTACCCCTTTAATTGATTCTTCCTCTGTGACATTCATCAACAGTTTAGCTGCTTCTTCACAGACATCGTCACATTCCTTATGTTTCTGAAGATAATGTCTGAGCTGTAAGGATTTATAAAAGGTGTCTTCTGGTAAACTAAATTACTGTGAAAGTTAAGGACTGCGTAGTTTGACTTTTGAACATTCGTCATATATAAATGAATCCTTTGATTGTCCATTTATCCGTTTACCATAGTAGATGGTTAAAAGTCTGAATTTGTTATTGGATGGCTCCTAGAAATATATGGACCCACTCAGGGGGCCTCCAGTAGTCCAGAGTCAGATCCAGTGTGGTAAACATTTGAACTGAGTCACAGCGACACCTGCTGTTGAAACGGGTGAACAACAAAGTACCTGTACCTCAGGTACAAATATCTTATCTTATATTAATATCACGTCTCTCATGCGGTAAATTTGTGCAAAAGTCACGGGTGGTTTTTCATTTTATGTCGCTGTAGGATAGATTTTCTTACTTTTGTAAATTCACATTTGTACTTGTATGACATGCTGCAGTTGTCTGTCTCACATTTTGTGTTTGCAAAACACGAAACACGGTGTTGCGTTTATCTGCAGACTTTTGGCAGGAATTTAAATCCATACAAATGCTGCACGCACTCAAATTCTGTAATCAGATACAATTCTCTAACTCCAGCTGATGTCATGGAGGACATGTACCATGAGTCATACGCTCTCTCTCTCCTCGCGAGCATAATATCCATAAATATCACACATGCTTCCACACACCGGGGCTGAGAGGGACCCTAAAGACCAGATATATGTCCCCAGATGGAAGGAGAGTCCCAACAATATGACTGTGAACAGAATCTTATTCTCCTTAGACTCTGAGACTTCCTCTCTCTCTCTCTCTCTCCCCCTCACACACTTAAACACACACACACTCACACACACAGGACAACAGGACATAACAAAGTCATCTGCAGACAGGGTACTGATGTAGACCTTCATGCTTTGCAGCATACTTAATGGGTGTCTGGGTGTTAACAGGACACTACTGTGTGTGTGTGCGTGTGTGTGTGTGTGTGTGTGTGTGTGTGTGTGCGTGTGTGTGTTAGACGTGGGTGTTCTGGTCCTTAGAATGAGAACACATTTCAAGGTGGAATATAAAACTTTCCCTGCGCTCAGCACTAATTGCGGTGGTCAGTGTTGCTCTTTAGGGAGGCGGTGTCTGCGCTGGTTTATGAGACGACGTTCACACCGCCAGTCTTCACCCTCAAAGATTTTCTTTGAATAGATCTTTTTTTGTGCAGCTGCTCACATGACTCTGACAATGTGTCCTACATTGGACTCAAGTATGAAGAGTTCACGGATCTAAAATGACCCACATGAGCAGAAAATTAACAAAAACGTCACTCGCAGATCACTGTCAACACAGAAGCAAGATGGAAGCTACTATTGTAAGTTTGAGCACTCAAGTTGTTGAGAGTTCTATAGTGATGTTTGTAGTGTTTATAGTGATTTTTATAGTTTTTAAAGTGATGTTTATAGTGTTTATAGTGATGTTTGTAGTTTTATAGTGCTGTTTGTAGTGTTTATTGTAAAGTTTGTAGTTTTTATAGTGATGTTTATAGTGTTTATAGTGATGTTTGTAGTTGTATAGTGCTGTTTGTAGTGTTTATAGTAAAGATTGTAGTGTTTGTAGTGATGTTTGTAGTTTTATAGTGCTGTTTGTAGTATTTATAATGACGTTTGTAGTTTTTATATTGATTTTTATAGTGTTTATAGTGATGTTTGTAGTTTTATAGTGCTGTTTGTAGTGTTTATAATAAAGTTTGTAGTTTTTATATTGATTTTTATAGTGTTTATAGTGATGTTTGTAGTTTTATAGTGCTGTTTGTAGTGTTTATTGTAAAGTTTGTAGTTTTTATAGTTATGTTTATAGTGTTGATAGTGATGTTTGTAGTTTTATAGTGCTGTTTGTAGTGTTTATTGTAAAGTTTGTAGTTTTTATAGTGATGTTTATAGGGTTTATAGTGATGTTTGTAGTTGTATAGTTCTGTTTGTAGTGTTTATAGTAAAGTTTGTAGTTTTTATAGTGATGTTTATAGTTTTTATAGTGCCATTTGTAGTGTTTATAGTCACGTTTTTAGTTTTTATAGTTATGTTTATAGTGTTTATAGTGATGTTTGTAGTTGTATAGTGCTGTTTGTAGTGTTTATAGTAAAGATTGTAGTGTTTGTAGTGATGTTTGTAGTTTTATAGTGCTGTTTGTAGTATTTATAATGACGTTTGTAGTTTTTATATTGATTTTTATAGTGTTTATAGTGATGTTTGTAGTTTTATAGTGCTGTTTGTAGTGTTTATAATAAAGTTTGTAGTTTTTATATTGATTTTTATAGTGTTTATAGTGATGTTTGTAGTTTTATAGTGCTGTTTGTAGTGTTTATTGTAAAGTTTGTAGTTTTTATAGTTATGTTTATAGTGTTGATAGTGATGTTTGTAGTTTTATAGTGCTGTTTGTAGTGTTTATTGTAAAGTTTGTAGTTTTTATAGTGATGTTTATAGGGTTTATAGTGATGTTTGTAGTTGTATAGTTCTGTTTGTAGTGTTTATAGTAAAGTTTGTAGTTTTTATAGTGATGTTTATAGTTTTTATAGTGCCATTTGTAGTGTTTATAGTCACGTTTTTAGTTTTTATAGTTATGTTTATAGTGTTTATAGTGAGGTTTGTAGTTTTATAGTGCTGTTTGTAATGGTCATATATATTTTTATAGTTTTTCTAGTGTTTGTAGTTCTTCTAGTGATGTTTGCTGTATTTCAGGTGATGTTTTACATATGAAAATAACAAGCTCAAAAAAGAAATTCTCAAAACTTTCTCAACTCACATCCCCATCAATAAAAATGTTTTTTTTTCATAACCTATATCACAAATGTACAACTTATTCACTATAAAACTACAGTGTACACACATCACTCCCAGGAAAATGTTTGAAATTGGATTGGCTGACACTAATATATGTTTTGCAATGCACCCTGGGTAGCTCAAATGACTGTTTTCACGCCAGTTCACCCACTTTGGATATCAGTCACTGAAAAACTCTCCACTATTCTGAACTGCAAGATCCCATCATCCCCATCGCTTTGCTTGCTGGGAGACTTGAGACAATAAAATACAGAAACCCGTTACTCATCGCTCCAACTATTGCCAAGAAAAATAATCTTTCACACATTATTGGTCCTGGACGTTTCCTGGATGTCCAGGACCCAGCGGTGCTGGCCAAGCCGTCCTGCCTCTGCTGGACTGCTGGTGGGATCTTGCCTGATCTCCATCGCTGATTGGGGCCACCGGTAACCGCTGAACCAGAGTTTGAGGCCGGCATCACCGCTGGGTTGTTCGGTTCTTCGGACTCATTAACCTCTGGACTGGCGGAGAAGTGCATGAGACACAAATCAGCACACAGCTCGTTGACTTTAACTGCATGTCCTTTGCATAACCACCAGTGTTGACTGCGTGTCCTTTCGTCCTTATTTGTCTCGTCTCGTCTTTGTGTCTCACGTAAGTTGCATCTCCGCCACTTGGATGAGGAAAACGTATTAGTACCAAATGATACGTAAGAGGCTAGACTCTCGCAGAGGGCTGGTGAAGGTCACATGACCAGGCTGGCGGGGGGGGGGGGAAGCAAAGAAAAAATGAATATATAATGAAAGATTCGCTTCAAAATCCAAATCAATTTATCTTTGAGAAACGGTTTCTAACAGTTTTGACACTAACCATAAATATACGTGTAGACGAGTTTAAAAAAGGTATAGAAAAGAGAAAAGAAAGAAAAGAAAAGTCTCAAATCTAAGTTGACTGCTTATTTTAATTTATCTATTTTATTTTATTTTTTTCTTTTTGCAGCTCCTGCTGCCATCTTTACAAGGCTGCAATCTGGAACTTTACCACTAGATGACGCCAAATGTTATACACTGCACCTTTAATAAAGTGGGTGCTACACTGTCTCTGTTCAGTGATAGGTGAGTACACACAAATACACACATGCTCAGGTCGAAGCATTCTCCAACTAGACTCACTAACTACACTAACTCCAACAAACTCTGAGTATCTCTCGGATAATCTGTAGCCACTCGTTCCTGAGCCTTGCACTTCAGCGTCTCTGTTCAGCCCACTGAGTCCCAAGCTCCACCCCTAAAGAAGCATCAAAGGAATCGAAGCGACTTTGGAAATTGACCCCTCAGCTTCAACCCAAAGCAAGATCAAAGGAATCAAAGGAATCAAGGCATCAAAGGCAGCAATGGCCACATTGTGATGTCACTACTAGGAAGGGCTTCATATTTTATTTTATTTCATTTCAAACGCAGGGAAACGCGTGATGTCACCAAAGCTTTATCACATCTAAGACAAGCCAGAATCTACCTCTGGGTAAAATTCCATAAAAAATCGTCCAGTAGTATTTCCGTAACCTTGTTCACAAACAAACAGACAGACGCACAGGAGCGGAAACATGACCTCTTAGGCAGAGTTCATAACGCACCAGACATCCTCGCTCTCCTCCCTGTTCTCTCCTCGTCTGCTCTGCAGGTTTCTGGATCCTACTTCGACCCGGTTCTGCTCCGGCCGGAATCGCCCGCGTCTCCCTGAGATCTCTTCTTGCCGCAGGTAAAGCTGAGGTGAGGTAGCAGCACCCCTCCCCCCTCTTACATTAATGTCTACTGACTGACCGCTGTGACTCGGGGGGGATCCGCTGTGACTCGGGGGGGTTTCGTCTCCATGCGGTCCGTGTTGACGGTGTTCTGTGTTGCGGCGCCAGCCGACATGGAGGTGGTCCGGTCCGAGCCAGCCTCTGATTTACAGCAGAGGTGGTGGATAATCATATCCTGCTGCTGCAGCCTGATAGCGTCCTCCCCTCGTCTACCGGTTACTCCTCTGGATTCATTTAACGCTGCACAGGTGGTTTCATCGTCTCCCTCGCTCCACAAATTTCATTGTCTGTCAGGCTTTAGCTCATGAAATCTAATTTTCCCTCCTTCATCTGTTTCACTCTCTGTTTTTGATTTTTCATTCTTCCCCCTTTCATTATTTCTCCTTTTCTTAAATTCTTCCTTCATTGCTTCATTGCTTTTCATTTCCTTTTCCTTCTTTTCCTCCTCCTTCGTTTGTATTTTCATTTCTTTGCTTTCTATGATCCTCTTTATTTCATTTCTCTCCCTTCAGAACTGTATTTGTATCCGTTTCACCCTTTTCCTTTATCGTTTCCCTTATTTATGTCTCTCTCTTTCTCTGCATCCCTCCGTTATTCGAGTCTCATCTTCAGCTTTTGTCTTTTCTTTTCATCACTTTAAAACTATTTTTCCATGAACTTCTTTCTTCCATCAACATGCATCACTTCTTTTCCGCTTTATGCTTCTTACGTTCTTTGTTTCCTGGCATTCCTTTCCTTTGTATCAGCATCACATGATTAATGTTAGCATCACTAGGCTAATGTTTGCATCGATAGACTAAATTTAGCATCAATAGAGTACTGTTAGCATCATTGGACTAACGTTAGCATAGATAGACTAATGTTGGCGTCAATAGAGTAATTTTTAGCATCACTAGATTGATGTTAGCATCACTAGACTAATGATAGAATCAACAACCTGATGTTAGCATCAATATAATAATAATAATAATAATACATTTAATTTATAATGCACTTTACATTTGGATCAAATCTCAAAGTGCTAAAAATATATATAAAATTAATTAATTAATTTTACTATAATTAATAATACTATATTAAAATATAGTAATGTTAGCATAAATAGACTGATGTTAGCATGACTAGGGTAATGTTAGCATCAATAGAGTAATGTTAGCATTACTGGGGTAATGTTAGCATCAATAGAGTAATGTTAGCATCAATAGACTAATGTTAGCATCACTAGGGTAATGTTAGCATCACTAGGGTAATGTTAGCATCAATAGACTAATCTTAGCATCAATAGACTAATGTTAGCATGACTGGGGTAATGTTAGCATCACTGGGGTAATGTTAGCATCACTGGGGTAATGTTAGCATCAATAGAGTAATGTTAGCATCAATAGACTAATGTTAGCATCAATAGAGTAATGTTAGCATCAATAGACTAATGTTAGCATCAATAGACTAATGTTAGCATCAATAGAGTAATGTTAGCATCAATAGAGTAATGTTAGCATCACTGGGGTAATGTTAGCATCACTGGGGTAATGTTAGCATCAATAGAGTAATGTTAGCATCAATAGACTAATGTTAGCATCAATAGAGTAATGTTAGCATCAATAGACTAATGTTAGCATCAATAGACTAATGTTAGCATCAATAGAGTAATGTTAGCATCAATAGAGTAATGTTAGCATCAATAGAGTAATGTTAGCATCACTGGGGTAATGTTAGCATCAATAGAGTAATGTTAGCATCAGTAAATGAGCAAACTCATTCATCCACCCTTCTTCAGTTGTCGGTGGTGAACTGGACTTTTTCCAGTTGGAACTGGACTATCTTTTACTTTGTCTTTCTCAGTCTGCGTCTCCTCTCACCTGTCCTCCAGCACCTCTCCTAAGTGTCGACCCGGTTTATCTCTGCTGCCCAGATGTGACTTCAATGCAAATAACAACGAAAATACAAACGGATGGTTTTTGTTTTTCAGAGCACTAAGTGACCGATGGTTCTGTCCTCCCCCCCGGAGAATCAGAACCATCCGTCTCTCCTGCAGAGAGAGACTTCTGCAAGTCTGCATGTCCTCACATCATTTTTGCATTTTCAGACCCCCCTCCATCACTATCACAGGTACCGTCTATGCTAGTGGAACGAAGATCAGAGTCTCCCCCCCCCCCCCCGCTGTAATGACTTCACACAGGCAGACGTCACGATATTGTTTCATATTCTCGTCTCTTTCTACCCGGTCCTCTCCCTCGGCAGGAAGCGTGACCGTTTCCTCGTGAAGTCCATCCAATTTGCAGGAAATCAACTATAACTGCGAAGCCACCTAATGACGGGAAACGGCGGAGAGTTAGCTGATATGATGCAGAGAAGGAAAGTAGATGTACTGTGTGTCCAAGAGAGCAGGTGGAAAGGCAGCAGGGCTGAAAGCATTGGAGGAGGGTACCAGCTGGGGCGATCCTGATGGAGGAGTATGTGATGATTGTTCTGGAGGCGAGGAGAATGTCCATTATTACCATTAAGAAGATAGAAGATGAAGGTGCTGATGATGAACGCTGCCGGCGCTGATGCCACACAAGTTGGTTCATGAGTCGGATGAGAAACAGCATTTCTGGAGAAGGTTGGATGAAGAGATGAAGAGTAGTCCCAGGGGTGAGAGAGTGGACTTTAATGGTCACGTTTGTGAAGAGAGCAGGGGAGATGAAGAGGTGATGGGCAGGTATGGTGTTGTCTTCCTGTTCTGTACACTACGCTTGTCCTCAGGGACAAAAAACGTCCCGCCTTAATTCATTTATTAATGAATCAAAAATAAATTAAAAAATCTTCTGCATGAAGAGAAAACTTCATGCAAAACTGTGAAAATCTGAGTTTTTCCTCTTTACACTGCAGAAACAGTCTGATTAATAAATGAACGCTACTCGATTTTTACCGCAACACATCAGCCGTAAGTGTTTCCCCTACCGAAGCAAAGCTTTATCGCAATAATCATCTCAGTGACTGTAATTGCTGGAGCTGTAAACATAAATTTAAGAAATTAGAACTTGTAATCCTACAAACAAAGAAGAATTGTGAGGAAAATACTTCTCAATGCATTTCGTTGCAAGCAAACCAAACGATCGCTTTGGCAACACGATGATGTAATCTCTCTAAATAGACAACGAACATTAACATAATGGTGACTATTAGTGACGAAAAAATAAGTGACGTGAACAAATCAGTCCGTTCCACGTAGCACTTAGGACAGAATGTAAACCTCTCTGCATGTTTTTATTCTCTCTAGCGTACTTGGTTCTACATTCCTACGTTGGAGGTCCGGCCCTCTGAGGAGGGAAGCCGCCGCCTTCTTTCAACATGAGCTCCAGCTTGTTGTAAAATTATGGCAGACGGATTCAAAAGCTTTCTTTTGAAGCGGCGTGAATCTCTGTGTCACAGAAAAACGGTCCCTTTAACGCTCTTCATCCCAGAGACCAGACGTGGCCTCGCCTCGGGACGAATCGCTCCTGCTCGGATCATCAGAGGTCAGTCTCAGCCGTCTTCGTCCCGTCGTCTTCATATTTGTCCCTGCTGCCGATCGGCGATGAATCAAATGACTGAAAGTTTCGTCGCTAAAGAATCTCATTGTCAAGAAACTGGAATTATGTCACTGTGTCAATCATTTATTACATTTCTCTTTAGTCTCCGCCTCCCAAAGCAGCTCCGAGTTGAATCAAGGCTTTTAAAAAAAAATAAAAAATCTGTTCCCCCTCAAAACGATAAACCTTGTCAAAGTAGGATTTATTGCAGAAACACAGTTAAAACTCAAGTGTCCCACCACTTCCTGTTTCTCCAGTCCTGTTATAGGTCTATATGAGAAAGTTGGCATTGAGAGCGGGAGATGAATTCCACCATTCTCACCGTAAAACTGTCAGTCTTTGGCACTTTTTCTGTCATTTGCTGACTTTGGCGAGGTGGTACCAACATGGTGCCATTAAATCTGGAGGGTAAAGTGGTTTGGAAGAGAGCTGAGAGGAAAGGAGTGTTTGGTGGACTGAAAGAGAAAAGGTCTGAGATGGTTGGACAGTTTATAAAAGCTCCATTCTAGACATTTCTAATATTCCTTTTCTTTCTTGACAGAGCGGATGAAGAGGTGAAGATGATGAGGAAGATGACATGCAGCATTGGACCTGGAACTGGACCTGCTGCACTTCACCTTGAGGACCCCAGTCTCTGAGGACTCTCTCTCTCTAACGACTGAGCTGAACCGCTCCAAATGTTGTATATCCTTCGTCATTGGACCTTCACGATGATGAAGGTCTGATGACGAAGTATTGGACCTTGGACCTTCAGACGTATAACACAGACACTAAAGAAAGGGAATAGAAAGATAAATAGATCAAAGAAAAACCAGGACAGGAAGTGGAAAGCTGATCAAAACAACAAAGAGCAACTCTTTCAAAATAAAACAGGATACAAAGAGCAGGATGATGAAAATGAACCTTCAAAATAAAACCAGAGAATAAAACCCAGAAACAACTCAACAGTCGTGACAGGCTTTGTTCTCAGGGCCCAGAGCTTGTCCCTGGACTTAAGGTTCTTGGCCTCGCAGCTGATCACAAAGACCAGGTATTCCTAGAACCTAGTTTTTGGTGTTCGGATCCACGGTGGTGAGTATAGCCTCAAACCCGGCACCAGGTTCCCCTTCTTCCACCATGGACCTCTTTCCTGTTCTTCTCTGATTTAGGAGGGTGAACTTTCTTCCTCTCTTCCCGCGGTGCTGTGATGTTCTTCTTTTTCCTTTAACGACACCATTGACTGGAAGAAGTTCTCGTTTTTTTCATAAAAAAAAGCGTAAAAAAAAGAAAAAGAGACTAAATGTGTGAAGCGAACGGTTTAGTCATTTATTGGAAATAAAATGTGATAAATGCCTGATATAAAATTACAAGTGCGTCTCCATTATTTATTATCTTTAATTTACAGAGGCATCCTCGTCTGCCGGAACGATTTCCTGCAGTAGATTAGAATTAATTAAAGACATTGGACTCCAAATTTAATTTTCTCGCCTTATGTTTTCCGCGTTTGTAATTACGGTGAATCGGAATGACAATAAAAAGTAATTCCCCGCCACCACATTAATTCCAGATGGTCCCCGAAGAAATCCTTTTCATTTCAAACCAATGTTTGGAGGTAATGGTTTTTTGGTTGGCAAACAAAAATATGACCCGCTTTAAAGCCAGAACCAGAATTCTCATCCGCAGACGTGTCCCGTGGATCTTTGTGATATTGTGAGGAGTGAGGGAATGAGGGTGGAGCCGGAGGTCTTCCTCTGAGTTACAGGTGGAGGCTGGTGGCTGGAGGGAGGTCTGATGGTGCCACCTTTAAAACGGCGCCCGTGGGTGCGGCAGCATTCTTCTGCCGGGCGCCCAACCCGTGGGTGACGTCTACGCTTTGGTTTTGTGCCGATGAGTGTTTTGATTAGAACAGATTTTAATCCACTTTAATATAATTTCATTCTATGTTTAAAAAAAACCAAAAAACAACCTAACTAATTTTATGCAGATTCCTCTATTAAAGTCTGAGTTACTGCCAGCCTCTAAATCTACCGACAACTCCAACAAACTCTCTGAGTATCTCTCGGATTCTGTCGAGCGGCTCCCCTGCATCTTCCACTTCAGTGTCTCTGTTCAGCCCAAGTAGGCCCCATCTCCATCCCCAATGGAACGTGAAAAGAATCAAAGGAACTCTTGAAACTGAGCCCCCCAGCTCCACAAACCCAAAGAAACATCAAAGGACTCAAAGGATCAAAGGCAGAAATAGCAACATTTTGAAGTCATTACTTCAAACAGATTATTATGTTATTTCGTTTTAAATGTTGCGACACGCATATAACGTCACCAAGATGATATTGTCTGTAGAATACGGCGGAAACTACCGCTGGGTAGAATTTAACGCAAAGGGGAATCCTGTAAAAGGTGAGACTGAGACCCGGGAGGTTAAACTGCAGGAAGTGAGACAGGAGGAGAGAAGGAGCGTGAAGCCCACGCTGGAGGATCGGGAGGCGTTAGGACCCTGGAGGAATCTCAGACGTTAATGACCTTTAGTCAAGCTGGCAGAAACCAGTAAAGACCGGAAGAGAAACTGGGAGTCTGGGTCTTAACATTAAAGCCTATTTCAGGTGGGCAACTTCTTCAATTTAACTTTTTTTAAAAAATTCATTTCTATTTAGTGAAGTTGTGAAGATATCTTAATCAATCTGTCAGTTCCACCATCAGCTCCTTCACCTCGTCCACCACTTCCTGCTGCTCCCACACCTCGGCTGCGGTCCTCCAGGGGTTGTAATGTTTTTTGTTTTTTTTCCTCATATTGCAGTCGCAATGTTTCTTTCACTTTACACGATCAACTTTTACATACCAATTTTCATACAATTTTACGCAAAATTTAAATAACAAAAAAAAAAAAATCCAGTAAATAAAAGAAAGAGAAAAAAAAAATACAAATACAATAGAAATAAATAAATACAATTAACCAAAAAAAAATTAAATTAAAGTAAATTAAAGGGAAGAAAATAGAATAAAAATAAATAAATGATTAAAAATAAATGAATAAAGAATACATAATACATAACCGGGTTTTTAATTTTATGGCAGATGGGCGTGTATCGATTTCAAAGACGTGTGCTGACATCTTATTTTGAAACTCATAATCGGAAGTCGTGTAAGCGTTGCCTCACGCGTCTTTACGCGCGTGTGTGGTACCTGGTGCTCGGTGCGCTCCGCTCATCATTCCTCTCCAACTCAATTGCAAGTCCGTGGGAGAGCGTCTGAGCGCGCGCGTAAACACACACACACCCACTTTCCCCACCTCGTCCACTTTACGGTACTTGCGTGGAACTGACGCACACGCGCGCGCACGCAGGCTCGCTTCGGGGAGGGGAAAGGAGAGGTCTTCATGTCTGTTGGCACCAACTTCTGTCGCTGCTTCCACTTTGGTCCGTCGGTCTCTTCTTCTCCGCCGATGAGGACCTGAACGACCGGAACCGGCTCTAACGCGCAGACGGAGGATTTAAACCAGTCCGCACTGCTGCGCCGAACCAGAAGAAAAAGAAGAGGAGATGGACAAACGGAGTTATACTCTCGCACTTTTGCTCCACTTTGTACTTTTGGGATTTACTGAGGGACAACTCTTTCCAGGTAGGACATTTATTTCATTCCATTGATTTATTTCTTTCACTTTTATTTTGATTTCTGCGCCTAGTTTTGTCGAGGCGGCGCGCGGCTGGGAAAATGAGATGGATGAAATGTTCCGAGCGGAAATGTTCACATTCTCCATCAGTCCTTCATTCTGGGCTGATATTTTTGGGGCACGCGGTCAGCTCTTTGGTGACATGAGCACAGAGGAGAACCTTGAGATCCAAACCCGTGAAGGTGTTGTCGGTGGAAATAAGTGTTTTCCGACCGGAGGTCTGGATCCCGAGCTGGTCCTCGGCACCTCCCGGTGCCGATGCGGGCTCCGGAGGTCTGATGAAGTTTTGGAGGCTTCAGGAGGTTTTTGCGCCATCATGATTCTTCTGTGCATATGGATCATTGCTGCCGAGGTTCGATCCACTTTGAGCTCATAACGAAACGCAGGTTGTGATGGTGGATGTTCTGGATTCGGACGAACCGGTGCGCATCTGCACTCATCACTCACACATTTAACGTCCCTGTTTTGACGCACTATACCGTAAATACACAGACCTGCTCCAGTCCTGCAGCTGTTCGGTTCGGTTTCTTGGAACCGACCCGCATGTCCACAGCAGCGTCTGTGCGCGGCAGCCTGGCTGCACGCGCCGAACCGGCACTTGTTACGCACCAGAGATGTTTGGAAAGTTTGAGGGTTCGTCAGATCCATCCAGTCTTCAAACAGTTCTGATCTCGATCATCAATCATCAGAACCTGAAGCCACATCCGGACATCCCATCATTTAACGTGCAAATAAAACCCCCCCAAAATATAAACACGGAATAATAAATGAGTGGATTTAGGAGTTGCGCGTTTAGTGAAAGGTCCAAATAAAAGACTTTGTGACACCGAGACTCTGGCTGAGACCGTTTCATCGAACCCTCCGTGAGTTAAAACCGGATTTATTCTCACGTTCAACCGATAAAGATCTTATCATTAAACCTGAAGCGAAGGAAGGCGCGGTGAAATTCTGAGATGATTGTGGACCCGCCCGGATCTCAGCACCTTCTGCTTGGTATTCATGAGCGGTTCGACGACAAGAAGAGGCTACTTTGAGGGAAGACTGGCTCCAAACATCCTCTCATCCCTCCCTCTTCCCTCCCTCCGTCTCCGGACTCAAGCTCCGGCGCCGCGGCACCGGGTCTTCTCTGTCGGTGCGCACCGGAGGAAAACTCTGATCGTGTCCATGTGGCCGGTTCGATCCACGAGATGAGAAAGAAAAAACACTTTATTAAATCTGTAATCAAATTTAACCTGAAACTGCTGAGAGAAAGAAACTTGAAAAAAAAGAATTTAAAATAAAAATCTGTTATTATTATTATTATTATTATTATTATTATTAAACTTTAATAATTTTCCGGTGACGCTCGGAGAATAATTTTCTATTATTTATTATCATTTAATCCGTGATAGCAGTTATCTGTGCACCTGCTCGTGTTTGAGAGAGAGAGAAGATAGAGAGAGAGAAGGAGAGAGAGAGAGAGAGAGAGAGAGAGAGAGAGAGAGAGAGAGAGACGCTGAGAGAGAGAGAGAGAGAGAGAGAGACGCGGAGAGAGAGAGAGAGAGAGAGACGCAGAGAGAGAGAGAGAGAGAGAGAGGGAGAGAGAGAGAGAGAGAGAGAGAGAGAGAGACGCTGAGGGAGAGAGAGAGAGAGAGAGAGAGAGACGCTGAGAGAGAGAGAGAGAGAGAGAGAGACGCGGAGAGAGAGAGAGAGAGAGACGCAGAGAGAGAGAGAGAGAGAGAGAGAGACACGCAGAGAGAGGACAGAGAAGAACGCGCGCGCGCTGTGGGAGGTTCGCTGTGTTGCCAGTAGGGGGCGATAAATGTTCATCAGATATCTCCTTCCTCACCCTCTCGCGCGCTCTCTCTCTCTCTCTCTCGCTCTCTCTCTCTCTCACTAGACACGCGCTCAAAGAGCAGCTGGACTCATTCTAATTCTAAAATTGCTTTTATTGAAATTCCTGTGTCGGTTTGTTGGTTTGATTTTATTTTTTTTAGTTCCACTACCAGGAGGTCATCATTTCCTAGATGGTTTGTTTTTTTGTGCGTCAGCAGGAACACAAACACTAAAAGACAGATTTTCCTAGAACGTGCTTTTAATGGCGGACATCGTCTCCGATCTGGAAACAAACGTTTGGGTCCGACTGAATGTAATAAATTGTAATAAAATACATGAAGTTAGGTAGAATTGTTTTTTTCCTGCGCAGTCAGAGGGACTTTCTATGATTGGTAGTAAAAACACAACATTTTTAAAGTTGCTTACTCATCAAAATCCAGTTGTCACTATTTTTCTACCTCATTTAAAATATAGTATATATAATAAAGTTGATTTATATTATAAGTTGCCTCATCTAGATTTTCTTCATCAGCCTCCCCCTTGTCTTCATCTTCATGTATATTCTTTTAATAAGTCATTTATGGACAATTACATGAACATATTAAATCATTCTATTATATTACATATCATTCATCTCTATTGTGTTACGTTTACAAACCTTCTATTCACGAATAAAAAAATGGACAAACTCATTCATAGTATTGATTAATGGTGATTTTTTTGATTTTTTTTGTGATCAAGCTAATTTGCATAAATTACTGCAATTTGAATTTTATCCGAAGCACTAAATGAAGACTTGTGAGTTTTAATGACACAAAATATTTAATTTGCACCAAGAAAAAACACGAGTCATCCACTCTCAGCGCTTAAAACCTACTAAATGTATCTAAAATGATTAATTGAGTGGTGGCAAAAGGTCCATTTTAATTTAATTGAGATTATTTTTACAAATTAAAATACACAGAAAACAAATATTTGACTATAAAGACAAAAAAAAAACCCAAAAACAACATAAAGTACAGGGAACATAGTACACTGTAAAAAGAGACTTGTTTGATGAACTCAAGAAATTACTTCAACTGGTAACAATCAATTAAATGAAGTATTCACAACTTCAATAATAATATTAAATTGAATTTACTAGGTGACGTCATTTCTTTACGCTCATGAGTTTTTTTTACAGTGCATGATTGGAACCCAGTAGAATATAGAAAATTTAATTTCAGCTTTGGATATTCTTAAAAATCTTTTATTTACGGTTTTTCCTTAAAAAAAACCCTAAAATATAAAAAATAACACTGTAAAAAGAGAATTGTCTGTGATTCAATAGAGTTATTAAAACTTTAATTAATAAGTTAAACTCTAAACTCTACTTGATTTAATTAAGGTTACTATTTGAAGTAATTCAAAGTTCATCAACAATTCTACTTTTACAGTGCATGTTTAGGCCCCTAGCATAAAAAAAATGCTATTCAGGGTTTGAAAATTCTTCATATCTCTCTCAAAATTAATTACGCGCAATTTAAATTTTCAATATTACTTAATAAGATTTAGTGTTAACGGTGAACCAACTCATTTTTTATACAGTGTACTAAGAAAATACAGTATTATGACAAGAGTAAGACAAAAGAATGAAAAATCTATCATTATAAAAACTTTAGCTGCCTTTATTTTTTTTTTAGATTGTATGACAGGAGCGAACTCATGAAAACCTGGACCGGATCTAGATTACAGAAGGGATGGCATTCCATGTTTTACTTTCTCATGTAACTGTCTCATGTATTTTGATGAGTCTTCGGTGGGAGGGGTGGGCAGGGAACCGGGGGGGAAGGTCGGCAGCTCTGTTTGCTTATCACATGTCAACAAGGCAATTCGTTTCCCGTACGTGAACGGACTCCACCAATGCAGCCGCAAGCAGGAAGGTTCTCCACTGTGGTTCCATCGCTCAGATGACCTGGCGGGTGTGGAGGATTCATAACGGAGCAGCAGCGTTAAGAGATTGATTCTGTGACAGACACGAAGTTTAGAATTGGGTCTGTGGCAGACAGGAAGCTGGTGTGAGGACCTGAGAGCCAGACATGATATGATTGGACCCTGAATCAGCTGCCTGATGGATTTTTTTAGGGCCTTCCATGATCTTGAGTTCTGGATTTGGGGTTACGTCTCTCAAGCTTCGCAAGTGGAGTGGACGGGTTTGTGACCTTCTACCTCGCCATCATCCTGCATCCATGGAGGTCACCCTTGTCTCATAGTCACCGATCATGATCCAAACAGAGGGCCGACACCGGAGTGTGTTTGCGTGACTGTTGAGAAGATCGATGTCCCACTTATAGAGACGATGGATCGCGAAGATCGAGACTCAGCAGCCGCTAACTTCTCACAAAGTCAAGGAACCGGAGGAAAAGAGCTGGAGGAAAAACATCATTCTTTAGTTTCAGCTTCTCTAAAGCAAGATCAGGATTAAATAAAAAAAAAAACACTTTCACTCAATTAAAACTAATTAGATGTGCGATTTCATTTCCACAGACTTTTGATTAAAAAACCCAATTGAATTCATCACCAGCTTAATCAAAATTAATTGTGTGCATCATTAGTTGCTGTTAAAAACAATTAAAATCTTGATAATTCAAGTAAGTACTGTTTTTTATTGGTAAACCGATGAATAGATCGACTTTGTTCACCTCAAAGGTAATTAACCTTAAATCTGAAGAATAAATTCAGATTTATTCCCTGTTTATCTTCAATTCCCGCCCTAAAACAACCGAAACTATAACGTAATAATAGTAACTATCATGTTATTTTTGCGTCTCAATCTGAGCTCCTGTTTTTGGAGGCTGGATACTGGTGGTGGTGGTGGTGGTGGCCGATG
The DNA here is from genome assembly GCA_037951165.1 of Lophius americanus. Classification (NCBI taxonomy): domain Eukaryota; kingdom Metazoa; phylum Chordata; class Actinopteri; order Lophiiformes; family Lophiidae; genus Lophius; species Lophius americanus. Next base: position 51,627 of record JBBDHG010000105.1, on the reverse strand, counting down.
ACTCTGCTGAGACTGATAATGATAAGCTTGACGGGTCGGCGAGGAATGGTTGGAGATGAGGGAGGATGTTGGTACCCGAAGCACGAGGGGAACGTCACGAGTGGAGAGAATCCTGATGAAGACGGCGGTAGCCAGGTGCGCTGACTAACGATGAAGATGCGTCACTCTAAATATCTCCGGTTGCCTGATGGGAACAGCTGATATCGAATGATGCCAGAGACTGACCGTGTGTGAAGAGTGTGATTGGTATGAAGGCCTATGCTTTCATCACTGACAGCAAGGGTTTATCCCTAGTACCCAATCCCCTGCGTTGTGCAATCATTGATTGACTACTCTGAGTTACCGCCACAGTATTTACAGCTAAAAAATAAAAAGCGATTAGAGTAAAATACGATACATACATTTGAAGTGTCCCAGAGTCGATTCATATGCATCAAAATTGGGTTAAATCGGACCGGTGGTTGCCAAGTTGCGTTGAAAAACATTTTTTTTGCAGAAGAAGAAAAAAAAAAAAAAAAGTTCCCCCCAGTGGGTAAAACATAAAGTATTAGAGTAGAACACAATTTGGACTAAATCGGATCAAAGGTTGAAAAATTATGGCCTGAAAACTGTTGGAGATAACCCTCCAACTAGTGTTTGAAATATAGAACTCACCATTCCCAAAATCGTTCCAGTTCTTCCTCGCACTAAGGTCTATGTGGGAGTGAAATTTGGAATTGTTTTAGAGTTATCTCACTTATATGAATCCATATGAATATCTAGTCGTCGGCAGCGACAACGTTTCCCGACGTCTCAGGGATATAATGGCTTCAGCCCGAGTGTGCAAGGAGATAGTCCTCCAGATGGAGCCTTCACCAGAGCTTCATCTTCTGCAACCACCGGAAATAATAAAAACTCAAGAAAGTCTTTTTTGTCAGTGTGTTTCTGACTGACGCCGCTGAGCTCCAGCGATGGTTAAGTGTTGAAGTTCGGTTCTGATCCGGAGGTGACTCTGAAGGAGTCCGGGTTTGTGTGTTTGTACTGAAGGAAGGCTTCCACGGGGTTTTTGACACTTAATCAGATTTCTCTGCTCGTAAGGACAGACGGGCAGAGAAGGAGCACAAAAGGAGAAAGAGAACGGGACTAGAAGTTATCACTTTGTCTCCCTGCGTCTCCTTGACCCGTTCTCCCGGTGTGTCGACACGGCGCCGACGTCTTTGGGTTTGATCCAATCACCAGACTTCCACCCTCCAATTATGGAGCCCATTACATGATTAGTGGAGAGTGTGTGTCGGGAAGAGAGCGGGAGAGTGGAAACGTAAAGGTGAGAAGAAAAACAGAGGAGGAGAAGGAGCTAATGAGAGGAGGAGGTGAAAGAGAAAGGGCAGACAAAGAGAGGAAGGAGAAGAAAACATGTTGGGTCGGGTACCAGACCCATACCGGTGGGTCCAGACCGAGGCTCAGGTTTTTGTTACATGATAGATGTTGGATCTGTTGAGGTTCGGTTTCTCATAACAATATTGCAAAAGCTCTAAAGACCCGTTCATGGACCCGCCTACTTCCTGTCATCATCATCATCATCATCATCATCATCATCATCATCATCATCATCATCATCATCATCATCATCATCATCATCATCACCATCATCATCATCATCATCATCTATGTGCGCTATACTGTAAACTGTATACTGTCTCTCTCTCTCTCTCTCTATATATATATATATATATATATGTATATATACACACACACATATATATATGTGTGTGTGTCTCTCTCTCTCTCTCTCTCTCTCTATCTGTGTCTCTCTCTCTCTATGTGTCTCTCTCTTTCTATATGTGTGTGTGTGTGTCTCTCTCTCCCTCTATGTGTGTGTGTGTGTGTGTCTCTCTCTCCCTCAATGTGTGTGTGTGTGTGTCTCTCTCTCCCTCTATGTGTGTGTGTGTGTGTCTCTCTCTCTCTCTCTCTGGTTCAATATCCTGTCCTTCCTCTTCATTGTGTGTTACAGACTAATCGGCCGCACCGACTTACTGCCTCATAGCAGAGCTTCAGTGTCGGAGCGACGCAAGTGTGTGTGTTTGTGAGTGTGTGTGTGAGTGTGTGTGTGAGTGTGTGTGTGAGTGTGTGTGTGTGTCAGAGAGGGTAATGCGTTGACTAAATGTATATGTGCAGCTGAAATAGTGAGAGAAGGGATGGTGGAGACAGAGGGTCAGAGAGAGAGAGAGAGAGATGGAGGGTGGGAAAGGAAGGTTGAGACAGGGAGGAAGGGAGAGGGAGGGAGAGAGAGAGAGAGGGAGGGAAGGATAGGGAAGGGAGGGAGAGGGAGGGAGAGAGAGAGAGAGCGGTGTGTTATTACCTGGTTAGACAGGACAGGTATTCACACGTACTCATAATAAAATAGAAAGAAGTCGCTGAGAGTCTCTTGATTGACCGACTGTAATCGTTTCTTAAGGATGAAGAGGTTTAAGGATTTGCACAGTCGCAGCACGAAAGCAAGAAAAGTTACAACCAACGCCAAACAGCTCCAGAAATATCAAAATAAATAACAACAAGATGGATAAATCACAACTCAAGACACTGATGTTAAAAAAAAAGGGTAAATGAACTTTCATTTAAAAACACATTTCAAAACAAAGTTTTAAAACGCTTAACATGATAGACCCAGAGTAAAATCAAATCAAATATTATTTGATATATTTTGTGGATATTTTATAGAACAATCAGTCGATTTTATAATGCAGCTAAAATCGACAATATAGGAAAGAAAAGAAGTAAAAATTAGGCAATTACAAAAAAAAACAAAAAAAAAATACATACAATGAAATAAAATGGAATACCTGCCCCAAAACACTAAAAACAGTAACATTCAAATAAAATAAAAAGAGTGGTATACAATAAATCGTGTGTTACAGTTTATGAAGGGGCTTTTAAAAGAGATGAGATTTCAAAGAAGTTGCCGATTCAGCTAATTCTTCCGTTTGCACTAATATTGTAACATTCTAATAACATTCGTCTTTTATTATTATATTATTGTTACTACTATACCATATTGTTTAACATAAATTGATTTATAAACTGTTTTTCTTATTTCTTATTATTATTAAGAAGTATTTCTGATTCTGATTCTGATTCCGATTTTAATCTCATGCCCTCGTTCAAGGAGTTCCAGAGCTGGGGGGCCGTGACTGAAAACGCCTTCCTAGCCCGAAGGACGATAGAGAGTGTGGAAAGGCAGCAAGGCTAGAAGCATTGGAAGAGGGTACAAACTGTTTCACCATGGGGTAGGCGGGAAGGATGCTGGAGATGTGGTGAACTAGAACATGCAGTTGGTTGCTGTAACAAGGGAAGATGCAGAGGAGCGAGAGGAGCAAAGTCGTCACGTTCCGATATAAGAACTTATACGGGGTATTTACGGAGCCCCTCTGGTGACATTGAAGAGAAAACAACAACTCATGGCCGCATCGCAATAACTCGTTCCAGCAAGTCTAGAACATCGTGGGAACAAGATAATAGTGTCATGTTTATGTTCCACATTGTTTCGGGTTCTGGTGTCGTGACTCAGAGTCCTCTGGTTCTCTAGAGGACAGGACTCCTCGCTGTGATTGGCCCGTCCTGTCAGATCGTGACACCAGTGTCTCGTTAGCCGCCTTCCAGTACATTTACCTGTGCTCCGCTGTCCTCATGTGCCGGATCCAGTTGTTCCTCATGTCTACGGCTCCAGTGTTCCAAGTGTTTGTTAGTTCTGACCTCTGCTTCGGTACCGGACTTTGTATTCCGGAGATGGAATCATCTCAGCGGAGAGGAAACTCGGCTCCAAACTTAAACCTAATTTCCTGCAAACGTCTTCACTTCTGGCACCATAAGTTCTGGTGTCCATATACATGGGAGCGTTTTATGCTCACCTACACAGGAGGCAAAACCCAAACATCGGATCTGAGCGTTTCATTAATGGGTCCCTGTTGCAACACATAACAAAGATTCCTACATCAGTAATGTCGCAAGAGGGGGCGTAACTTTCTCCCACCACCCTTCAATGGCAACATGGTATGGTCCGATATGGTCTGGATGGCTAATCCAGAAACTGTGGCGGGTTCTGTGGACCTCATGTCGTGTCAGGACAACTGTTCAACCGGGCTCACAGGAAACCGTCCCTCAACTTTCCTCTGCAAAGATAAAATCTGAGAAACGAACTCGCAAAAGAAGTTAAGCGTTGATGAAGTGATTTGAATGTTGGAGGTTGTAACAGATGCGACGCGCCGAGTGGAAACCTCGTCTCCTCTAATTCAGATAATTACCAGATCTTAATGGAGCTTCACAACTTTTGAAGTAATTGATCCATGTTTAATTGAAGCCGTTGGGCAGAACTGGGTCGGCGCAATCAACATGTTCGGTTCAGGTGGGGGGGGAGGAAAATAGTGGAGGATGGTGCGAGGGATCAGTGTGGGTGAAACACGGGAGGCGATAAAACACAGTAATGGAGTTGGGCTGGAGGGGCGAGGGGGAAGATGATATTTTACGGTATCCGAGCTTGACTTCACCCTCACTGTGGTCACATTTCATTTATGTCCCGCCGGCTGGGACGTCTGGAGCAGAAGGTAGAAAACACAGATGTAATCAGAACCATTCTCAGACGGCCTGTGGGGAAGAAACGAAAACATTACATGTCGGAATTGAAGGGAACTAATCAAACCGTACAGAGGAGGAGGATCGATCGGAGGTTCAGCCGGTAGAGCGGTCGTCCCCTACCGGAAGGTCGTTGGTTCCATCCCTCGTCACTGTGGTCCATATGTAGAAGAGTCGTTGACAAGATACGGAACCCAACGTTGTTCCCAATGTTTGTGTGAATGTTTGTGTGAATGTTTGTGTGAATGTTTGTGTGAATGTTTGTATGAATGTTTGTGTGAATGTTTGTGTGAATGTTTGTATGAATGTTTGTATGAATGTTTGTGTGAATGTTTGTGTGAATGTTTGTGTGAATGTTTGTATGAATGTTTGTATGAATGTTTGTGTGAATGTTTGTATGAATGTTCGTGTGAATGTTTGTGTGAATGTTTGTGTGAATGTTTGTATGAATGTTTGTGTGAATGTTTGTATGAATGTTTGTGTGAATATTTGTGTGAATGTTTGTGTGAATATTTGTATGAATGTTTGTGTGAATGTTCGTGTAAATGTTTGTGTGAATGTTTGTGAATGTTTGTATGAATGTTTGTATAAATGTTTGTGTGAATGTTTGTGTGAATGTTTGTGTGAATGTTTGTGTGAATGTTTGTATGAATGTTTGTGTGAATGTTTGTGTGAATGTTTGTATGAATGTTTGTATGAATGTTTGTGTGAATGTTTGTGTGAATGTTTGTGTGAATGTTTGTATGAATGTTTGTATGAATGTTTGTGTGAATGTTTGTATGAATGTTCGTGTGAATGTTTGTGTGAATGTTTGTGTGAATGTTTGTATGAATGTTTGTGTGAATGTTTGTATGAATGTTTGTGTGAATATTTGTGTGAATGTTTGTGTGAATATTTGTATGAATGTTTGTGTGAATGTTCGTGTAAATGTTTGTGTGAATGTTTGTGAATGTTTGTATGAATGTTTGTATAAATGTTTGTGTGAATGTTTGTGTGAATGTTTGTGTGAATGTTTGTTTGAATGTTTGTATGAATGTTTGTATGAATGTTTGTGTGAATGTTTGTATGAATGTTTGTGTGAATGTTTGTGTGAATTTTTGTGTGAATGTTTGTGTGAATGTTTGTATGAATGTTTGTTTGAATGTTTGTGTGAATGTTTGTGTGAATGTTTGTGTGAATGTTTGTATTAATGTTTGTGTGAATGTTTGTGTGAATGTTTGTATGAATGTTTGTGTGAATGTTTGTGTGAATGTTTGTGTGAATGTTTGTGTGAATGTTTGTATGAATGTTTGTGTGAATGTTCGTGTAAATGTTCGTGTGAATGTTTGTATGAATGTTTGTATGAATGTTTGTGTGAATGTTTGTGTGAATGTTTGTACGAATGTTTGTGTGAATGTTTGTGTGAATGTTTGTATGAATGTTTGTGTGAATGTTTGTGTGAATGTTTGTGAATGTTTGTGTGAATGTTTGTGTGAATGTTTGTGTGTATGTTTGTGTGAATGTTTGTTTGAATGTTTGTGTGAATGTTTGTATGAATGTTTGTGTGAATGTTTGTGTGAATGTTTGTGTGAATGTTTGTGTGAATGTTTGTTTGAATGTTTGTGTGAATGTTTGTGTGTATGTTTGTGTGAATGTTTATGTGAATGTTTGTGAATGTTTGTGTGAATGTTTGTGTGAATGTTTATGTGAATGTTTGTGAATGTTTGTGTGAATGTTTGTGTGAATGTTTGTGTGAATGTTTGTGTGGATGTTTGTGTGAATGTTTGTGTGAATGTTTGTGTGAATGTTTGTATGAATGTTTGTGTGAAGGTTTGTGCGAATGTTTGTGTGAATGTTTGTGTGAATTAATGCTTGAATGTTTGTGTGAATTAATGTTTAAATGTTTGTGTGAATGTCTGGTTGAAGGTTTGTATGAATGTTTGTGTGAATGTTTGTGTGAATGTTTGTGTGAAAGTTTGTGTGAATGTTGTTTGAATGTTTGTGTGAATGTTTGTGTGAATGTTTGTGTGAATGTTTGTGTGAATGTTTGTGTGAATGTTTGTGTGAATGTTTGTGTGAATGTTTGTATGAATGTTTCTGTGAATGTTTGTGTGAATGTTTGTGTATGTTTGTGTGAATGTTTGTGTGAATGTTTGTGTGAATGTTTGTGTGAATGTTTGTGTGAATGTTTGTGTGAATGTTTGTGTGAATGTTTGTGTGAATGTTTGTGTGAATGTTTGTGTGAATGTTTGTGTGAATGTTTGTGTGAATGTTTGTGTGAATGTTTGTATGAATGTTTCTGTGAATGTTTGTGTGAATGTTTGTGTGAATGTTTGTGTGAATGTTTGTGTGAATGTTTGTGTGAATGTTTGTGTGAAAGTTTGTGTGAGCGGTCGGGCGGACTACAACAGCGGTGTATAAGAAGAGTCATTATATTCTCTTATATTACCTGGTTACCATGGAGAGGAGATTTTTCTGATGACCTGGATGGCGTCCTGGGCTGAGCAGGTGCCGCTGGTAGTGAAGTCATCATGATAATAGTGTAGTGTCAACAGCAACAACAACAACAACATTAATTTTAATCCCTCAAAACTTTCCAGAAAGCAATGACATCAGACGCACGCTGGTCCGCAGTCCAATCAAACATCATGTATAGAGACATGATGTAGAGGATGATGATGATGATGATGATGATGATGATGATGATGACAGAAGTTATTTAGTGTGTTTTGCATAATTGCAGGATGAAACCAAACTGGATCACATTTATACCATGTAAGAATATAGCAGAACCTTGGTCCGGACTTTTCCGGGCTGAAGGGTTCCTCACAGATAAGTGACTTCGGCTCCCGTAGCCTTTGCTGCAGGAACGGCGGCCTGTTGAAGTGAAGCATTCTGGGTAGAAAGATAAACAGAAAAGAATATTCCCCTGGCCGGGAAACATGGCAGCTTGTGCGTCAGCTGTCAGTCAGCCATCAAAGGAGGAGGGAGGAGTGGAGAGAGATGTTCTGTATGTGAGGGGGGTGGAGGGACAGGTGAGGGGAATCAGGAGTGACAGATGATGGGAGAAAGAGTGAGAGATGAGGATGAAGAGGAATAAGAATTATTGATAGAGGCGGTGCAGAAAGGGAATTTAAGAATTGATCGAGTTATGAAAGATATTTTTGCCAAAATAACCCACAATGTATATAATTTGAATATTAATACTTTATCTAACACTTTTGTGTTAGAATGATATAATTTAATTTAATTTTCGGACACGAAATGAGGATGTTGACTCTAAAAGTAAAAATAAAAATAAAAATAAAAGTATAAAATGTAAATACGGTAGGGCACAACAATAGTTTCCTCTGAAGGTAGTTGAGTGCAGTCAGGTGAAAAACAATTAACACAGTTTTTTATTGCTTTATTACAATACTTGTGAATACATAAATCAGCCAAAACATTTCAACCACCAACAGCTCAAGTCAGATTAACATTAAATCCGTTCCTATGCCATGGTTACCTGTCAGTGAATTGGATATATTATCTGGTTACCATGGTTACCTGTCAGTGAATTGGATATATTATCTGGTTACCATGGTTACCTGTCAGTGGGTGTGGCTGATGGGTTTCATTGAGGTTTGTTTCCCTGTAGGGACATATAAAATAAGATAAGATAAAAAGAAAATAAATGTGTGTGTGTGTGTGTGTGTGTTGTGTGTGAGAGATAGAGATCGTAACTTAGACGTATGAAGTACTTTTTCAACACTGGCATGTTGGATGTTAAGTCGTGTAATATATAAAGGCTTAAGTTTAGACTTCGTGCCAACGTGACCTCTGACCCGTAAGGATTATAACCAAACTTTAAAAAACGATCTCACGCGATAGACGCCGCCCAACGTTGTCTCTTCCTGCACAACTAAATCTCCTGAGACGCAAACAGCCTTCACTGGAATACAATAATGGAGGCTGCATACAGTAGTCCTTGTCTTTGAATGAGCCGTATAGTCGCTGAAGAGGCAGGAAAATGTGACAGGCAGGAAGACGGATCCGCAGACACGCCGAGTTCTGATCTATATTTAATCGGGCCTCTGTTCTCGGCAAAGAATCTCACTTCTTAAGGTGCCTGTTAAAAATCAAACTATAAATACATTCACATAAACTTTGTCTGAACGGAAAGCTAGAGAGCAAAAGGGAATTTAGGATTGTTATAAAACCTACAGACGTCGGAATATTTTTAGATGAAAGCGGTTCGGCCCAGATAGAGACAGAACCGCGGGGGAAGTGTACGTTCAGTCCGACGCTCGGACACCTGACAGAGAAGAGACACGTGTCTCTTCTCTAGAAACGGTTTTGTGGTATAAGTGACATCACTTGGATTAAATTATGATTTCTTTCACTGCGTTATTATTTCTCCAAACAGCACAAACAATTTCCTGTTTATGTGACGGGAGACATGACCCAGTATAAAAAAAAGAAAAGAAGTGTATCTGAAGCTGCAGCATTTTCACCATTTTTTTGATTTCGCCGTTATATAACATTTAAAAAAAAAATCTCTGACCTGCACAGTATTTAAGATTATGTTCACTAATGGGAAAGATAGTCTTCATGAACTTATAGGTCAGATTTACAAATGAAGAGTTTTCAATCTGGGTTTGAATCCCAGGATTCTGGGGGACGCCGCAGGTCAAAGGGGGCTGCCGATGTGCGGGCATGGAGAAAGTCCTCTTCAATAAGTAGAATTGGTTTTGGCATATTAACGCGTGTGCCCCACGGAAATAAAATATGCAAAGAAATAATTATTCAAAAGTTGTTTTCTTTGGATGAGGACGATCGGAGACGAGGGGATTTGAGTGTCCCTTTGGAGGTCCAGCTAGGAGGAGACCCGCGGCTACATGTCTCATTTAACCTGAGAATATTGTGAGATCATCTGTGTGGCGTTGGATGGATGCATGGATGGATGGATGGATGGATGGATGATGGACGGAGGGATGGACGGACAGACAGATGGATTGATGGATGGATGGATGATGGATGGAAGGATGGATGGATGATGGACGGAGGGATGGATGGACAGACAGACGGACTGATGGATGGATGCATAGAAGGATGGATGGATGGATGGATGATGGACGGAGGGATGGATGGACAGACGGATGGATGGATGGATGGATGGATGATGGATGATGGACGGAGGGATGGATGATGGACGGAGGGATGGACGGACAGACAGATGGATGGATGGATGGATGGATGATGGATGGAAGGATGGACAGACAGAAGGACTGATTGATGGATGGATGATGGATGGATGATGTACAGAGGGACGGATGGACGGACAGACGGGCTGATGGATGGATGATGGACGGAGGGATTGATGAACAGACGGACAGACGGACAGACGGACTGATGGATGGATGGATGGATGGATGATGGATGGATGGATGGATGGATGGATGATCGACGGAGGGATGGACGGATGGACGGATGGATGGATGGATGGACGGATGGATGGATGGACTGATTATTTGAACAAACACGCCTGAAGCTCCATCTCAGCTGGACTGACTGTCCTTAGATGCTCAAAAACACCCGGTGCTGTCTGACGTCAGGGAGAGAAAATGTAGATGATGATGTCACGGACAAAAAAGCCTAAAAAGACAGAAAAGACTGAGGAAGAGGAGAGTCGTGATCAGAGGAGGAAGAGGAGAGGTGTGATCAGAGGAGGAAGAGGAGAGGTGTGATCAGGGGAGGAAGAGGAGAGGTGTGATCAGAGGAGGAAGAGGAGAGGTGTGATCAGGGGAGGAAGAGGAGAGGTGTGATCAGGGGAGGAAGAGGAGAGGTGTGATCAGAGGAGGAAGAGGAGAGGTGTGATCAGAGGAGGAAGAGGAGAGGTGTGATCAGGGGAGGAAGAGGAGAGGTGTGATCAGAGGAGGAAGAGGAGAGGTGTGATCAGAGGAGGAAGAGGAGAGGTGTGATCAGAGGAGGAAGGGGAGAGGTGTGATCAGAGGAGGAAGAGGAGAGGTGTGATCAGAGGAGGAAGAGGAGAGGTGTGATCAGAGGAGGAAGAGGAGAGGTGTGATCAGAGGAGGAAGAGGAGAGGTGTGATCAGAGGAGGAAGAGGAGAGGTGTGATCAGAGGAGAACGTTGGTCATTAAGGAGAATTAGTGTAAATGTAGCATGTTGAACTCTGCTGCTCAATGGAACAATGGCACTGAGCGCCAGGGTGTGTGTCCCTCTGAGTGTGAGTTTGTGTGTGTGTGTGTGTGTGTGTGTGTGTGTGTGTGTGTGTGTGTGTGTGTGTGTGTTTCTGTAACAAGGCCCTTATCTTTTTCCTCTGGAGGTCCTATTAACCTTTTGTGAATACACACACTACTGAGCACACTCTCCTTTTCTTCAGTGTTCCACTCAGACTCTCATGTTCTCTTTTGTTGCAGACACACACACACACACACACACACTACCGCGCACATACACACACACTCAGCGTCCTCGCTAAAGAGATTTAAGAGCTGGTTAATTGGTCGGCTGAGGCTCATTTTCTGTTGAAAGTTAATGCCACCATCACACATGGCTCCCTGTGGAGAAGGTCAGTGCGGTGTGTGTGTGTGTAGGTATGTGTGTGTGTGTGTAGGTGTGTGTGTGTGTGTGTGTTTCATTATGTAGATATAGGTCTTTTTAAGCTGCACTGACCTTTATCAGAACTTCTAACCAACGATTTTGGTGATTCTTTATAAATCACACAGATTCTCGAGTGTCTCATTCATTTTTTTTCCGCCCCGTCACTCTTTTCTTCATCGATCGTCCGTCAAGGAAAAAGTTCACGAGCAAAATTGAAGCCGGTGGACCTCCGGGGGTCTGCAGGGGACGTGAAGCACGGACAGCAGCTTCTTGCAGCGATCCGGCAGAATATCAGTTCATTCCTCGCGGGGCAGATACGTACTACCTTTACCTTCTCAGAATCCCACCTGAGGTTTTCTCTGGGGTTCCGGTCAGTCCAGAATGTTCCAGGTTTCTCAGAGCCTCCAGGAGCATCCAATCACGCACCATCATCGCATCATCATCTTCCTCACAGATTTCTTCAATCTCTGCATGCTTATGTTAAAAAAAAGGAAAATTAATTAAAGAAATAACCCATTAATAATAATTAATATTCACGTATATGACGACATCTTAATTCACAATAAAACAAAAAAAAATTATTGAAATGATCAAAATAACATATATTACATATATTAATTATAAATACAATGTTGACTTAAAAGTAAGAGAAATAAAAACAAAAATGATTGAAAACGCATAAAAAAACAACAACAATTACTTTTAAATAACTAATAATAACGTGTAAAACCAGTGGAGACCTGTTCACCGGTTGAATTTAGGGAAACGCCTTAAAGAGGAAGGCAGGAGGATGAAGGAGGATGAAGGAGCTCTGGGTCAGGATGGAGGAGGTTTGCGATTGTGAGGAGATCAAACACACGTGTTGAGAAACGAACACCAAGAATTTCATCTTTGATTTTCTACCGCTTTTCACTGATTATGACTTTTGATCTCCTTTACATCATTTCCACCTTCCTGCTTTCACTGGTTCTGTTCTGTTCTGTTCTGTTCTGTTCTGCTGCGCTCGTGTCTCTCTCCCCGGCTGAGCGAGGTTGAGATGAATGGGTTCTGTCAGGAGAAAGTGGAGCACCGGCTTTAAATCCCTCAGGCGGGCTGGTTCTTTGCAGGACCAGAGGCGCCGACAGAAGTCTGCATGTTGTGGCGTTTGTGAGTTTGTCCAGGTGAAGGGAAACGCTACACACAATATTTATTATTATTTTATTTCATAACAACAATAACAATAATAAGACCAACAGTAATAATAATGATAATAGTGATATTATCATTATTTTTATTGTTATTATTATTATGGATATTTTATTTTCATTATAATTGTTATTATTGTTGTTACTAATATTGTTAGTATTATTATTATTATGATAGCAATAGCAACAATAATAGCAGCATTAATAATATTAAGAACAAGAATAATGAGACCAACAATAATAATAATAATAATAATAATAAGACAAATAATAATAATGATAATAATAATAATAATAATAATAATAATAATAATGATGATAAGAATAAGAATAAGAATAATAATAAGACCCATAATAATAATGATTTTAATAATAATAATAATAATAATAATAATAATAATAATAATAATAATAACAATAAAACCTTTATTCATATAGCCTTTACCTTATACCTTTAAAATCGGTGTGTTTAAAGACAATGCAGACGCAGACGTCCATAAAACAAGACATAATTTTAAATTATTGTATGAGTAAACTAAAAATCCTGTGTGTGTGTGAGTGTGTGTGAGTGTGTACATGTCGTTGTGACAAACCTGTGTGTCCCTGCGTGAGAACATTTGTCTGTGATTTTTGACGTAGCTGTTAGCAGCAAGCAGCAGTTAGTGGCTAGTAGCTGTAAGCAACTAGTAGCAGTTATTACAGCTAGAAGCAATGAGCAGCTAGCAGCAGTTAGCGGCTAGTGGCGGCTAGAGGCTGTTAGCAGTTAATAGCTGTTAGTAGCAAGTAGCTGTTATTGGCTAGTAGCCGCTAACTACATTACAGCTAGTATCAGTTTGCAGCTAGTAGCTGTTTGTGACTAGTAGCATTTAGCAGCTAGTTGCAGTTAGAAGCTAGGAAGCTCTGGGTCAAGTCAAGTTAATTGTATTCGTACAGCCCAAAGTCACAAATCACAATTCGCCTCAATCTATGCTTACAATACAATCTATGCTTGATGCAAAATCCTCTTTCCTCAGAACCTCGGTCCGGGTCAGGAACAAGCCCCCCAGAAAACTCTTTTGACAGGGAGAAAAGGGAAGAAACATCAGGAAGAGACACAGAGGAGCCTCATTATTCGTTTCGTCTTCGGTTACATCATTATAACCCAAAAAAGTCATATTTTCTACGGATTCTGTACAAAATGAGAATGACCCGAAGACCAACCAGGGAGTGTAGATGACCTTTGCCTGGAACGGCGATGCTGTTTGCAGGAGGAGCAAAAACAGAGTCGATGAACTCAACCCTCTGTCTGTTGTTCTTCTGTGTCCTCGCCGTAAAGCTGAAATCATAACTGGGTTTTTATCGACAACAAGGGCCCAGAATCGTCACGTAAACATTCCTGCTGAAGCAGAGCGAGGCGATGACATCACCGTTTTCAGAGGTAGTAGCAGCTTTCACGTAAGTCAAAGGCCGACAAAAGTCTACTATTTCATGTGAGAACCGTCGTGGCGTAAACAACAACCAGGAAAAGGGCCTTTAATTATGTCTGCACAAAAAAAAGCTTATTTGTAAGAGTTTGTGAGAGGAAGAAAGATTTTGTAGAAACGTTCAACACACCGGGACTGCCCAGGCGTGTGTGTGTGTGTGTGTGTTTGTGTGTGTGTGTTAATTTGAGTTTTTGCTTAGTCGTGCATGTTTGTGTGTTTGATTGGCAGCAGTAATTGGTGTCTGGTTGGTAGCAAGAAAGGAGTGAAAGAAAAACAAGCACCGAATATTAATA
>JBBDHG010000105.1:0-32500 GCA_037951165.1 Lophius americanus | reverse complement strand
TTACAGTGTTCGTATTCGTAAAATAGTTTGGGACTCAAATGTCGAGGCGGGTGACAGGAAGTCAGATTCCGTGTTTTTTTTTTACATTGCACACCTGTGAATAAATCGGACTATACCAAAATCAACATGGGTAGGTAAGTTCCCTCACTTTTATATTCAACAATAGAAGTAAACAGGGATTAAACGTTTTCAAATATGACTTTGAAATATTTGTACTGCTCTAACAGAGGGAAACGAACGCTCGTTAATTATTCTAGCACAATTATACAAACCCAACCTCATATACAAAGAAGAAGGAAAAACCCTGCACTTGGATGTAACCAGTGATGTCATCGATGACATCACCAAAACCCATAAATGACAAGAAATTGTGGGCGGTTCCCTCCAAAAACAAAAGTTCTTCCTGCTGAGAACAAAAGGACAAACAAATGTGAGTATGTGGCAAAAAACGTAGAAACAATTTATTCCAAATAATTGAAAGTAACTTGAAGGTGTTTTACTTTAACTTACTGCTATGATGTAAATTGTAACTTATTGCAAACACAAATAAACCTGGGATAGTAATAAGTGAAGCAAAGTTACTTCAGCCGTTTTAAATGAAGCAGAAAGTAAATGAACACGGTTTTATGTGATGGATAAAAGGAAATGGACTGACAGGTAGAAGTGTAACTGAGTAGAAGTAAAACTGAGTAGAAGTCTTCTAGTGTGTGTGTGTTCATAACAAATTTCTTCATCACAGGATAGATTTTTATCATTGATCAGGAATATTTTCTCTTCAAAATAGAATTGATTTATTCATTTATTTTTTTAACACTCTTATTTTCATTATGTGGACGGGTTCAAAACATAGTTTTGGTCTTTAAACGAAAGAGCAAGAGGATCTATAAATAAAATCAATTAATTAGATTAGAATGTAACCAAACGAAATAAGGAGAAAATGAATTAAAGATAATTACACATATAGATACATTTTCATTGCATATATACGTATAAACATATTCACATGTGTAAATATGTCTGCATGCAAATATACCTTCATAATAACATTTCTCTTAATTTCCTATCTTGAGAAACGTTCAGTAATTCCGGTCCAGGATCCCTGCGGAGATCCTCTTCCACTTTTTCCTTTCAATATGAATTCATTGATTTTGAAATCATAATGCAACTCCCACATGAACTAGAAAAAGCCCGTCACACACGACCACACACCCTAACACATTTACATAAACACAGTGAAAACATCCACAGACAAGAACTGTTTGTGGACGAGTCTGATTGATATTTTCTTTTTCTCTGCAGGCCGTAATAAATTCAAAATCTAATAAACATAATACTTTCAAAAATAGAATTTATGTTCCGTAGTCCTGCTAGAGTCCAACGTCTGCTCAGGAACCGGACACGAAGATAACGGCACGAGTCACCGGGTAACATTTGTGGGATTTACTATACAAGAAGTGTGGAAAAAAACTTCTTGTATATCTAATGTATATCTACTCATTTATTTACTTGTACCCAAAAATACACTTGAATTAAACATTTTTGATATTTGCGATTTCTTTGAATTACTTTATTACAACACAAATAATTAGATTTAAAAAAAAGGAATTCCCGATATCCAACGGATGGAAAATAAATGACTTTGAAATGAAACTCCCTTCATGTACATGTTGCCTGCATGTAGCGACTGGATGAGGAGGTTTATGCTAACGTCTGAGAATGTTCAACGGAACAGAGAAACGCTTTCAGATGACTGAACGATGAGAAAAACCGAAAATCCCAAACAACCTATCAGGTTTGACATAAAATATAGAGCACTAGCACCTAACAATCTGTGGATTTAACAACCTCTGAACGCTTGGAGACACAGAGATGTCGGCCGGCCTCTCAGCAACGTCTTGTTAGCATGTTAGCATGGTTGGATGCTAAGGAACTAATGACTGTGAAAACAGCTGCAATACAGAAACGATGTTAGACTCTGTCCCCGGGAGGTGAAAGTTTAATGAGGCCTAGATCCTGTTGACACCCCCCTCCCCCTGCACACATGCACAAACACACACATACACACACACACACACAAAGACTCAAACTCATGTGCTAATCTCCATCCCTATTCCAATTCAGTGACCTTAAAGCTCTAAATTAGAAATCACGGTTTGTGTGTGTGTGTGTGTGTGTGTGTGTGTGTGTGTGTGTGTGTGTGTGTTTGTGTGTGTGTGCATACATGCGTGTGTAAGCGATAGCTTAGTGTTGGACCTATTTGTCCTTTAGACAGAGAACTTGTTTTCCGAGCGGCGTAGCATCATTCTCCACATTTAAGTATTAAATCATCTTAATGAGTTAATCAGTAAACATGATTAAATTCACGCCGTTTAATTGCGTCCTCCTCTCTGCCCTTGGATGGGAAGTTTTGCTTCGTGTCAGGATGTGTGCTTCAGGTTTTAAAGCCTCCGAAGGGCTTCGCTTTCCTCTCCCGGTGATGGACGGCGTTGAATGCTGCCTTTGATTCTCATTCCATTCAAATTACAGCGGCCCAGGTTTTTTTTTCATTCCTTTTATTTATTTTTATGTAGCCGGTTCAAGATCAAGCTCTTTTTTCGGAGATTAACGCTTTTTTTTTTCTCCCGGCGGAGCAGAATGTGGTACTTTAAAATCAAACACTGGAAGAAGGTCATTTTTTATAAATTTTTTAAAAGAGGCCTCTCTCTTTTCATTTGATGTTTTTGTTTTGGGAGGGATTGGATTCAAACATATTTGTTTCTTTAGCCTTATTCCAAAAAAGGCTCAGACTCTAATTGAAATCGGTCGTGTGGAAATCATCGGAATGTGCTTTAAAAACCATATTGGCTGGAATCCGGGAGATTTTATCTGCATGTTTGTTGTCCCTCTGGATTATGAATCTTCAACGTTCCATGTGGGGGAAAATGAAGTGACGGTGATGATGCTGGAGGTCAGAAGGTCAGAGAACTATGGAGCTAGCAATAAAATGTATTATTGCATTGCACAATTTTTCTATTTTAACCTTTTTTTATAGTTAGTATATATATATATACACACACACAAAAGTTCAGACACAACATAAAAACAACAGACGGGTATTAATTTATACCTCATTAAATATTTGATGATAGCATAGGCGCTAGCATTAGCTTCAGACTCCCAAAACTGCGTTTTTCTGGCTTGGTGGTATTTGACTGTCGTGGAGCGGCGACATCATCCGATCCTGTTCGCGTTCTCTTTGTTCCTGTTTGGAGCAACGTTACTTTAGTTTTTATTCGTCTGCTTTTTCACGTTTATCCAACATTGTTTGGCGTTTATGTGACGTTTCACCTCTGACAGATCAAACACGTGATGCTTTGTGGGTAATGTAGTTTGAGTGCCGTTATGAATCACCTAGACATAGACTCTAGAAATGGGGGGAACAGGCGGTACCGACTCGCTTAAAGCACTTATCTCAAATAATCCTCCTTTCACTTGAGTTCGAGAAGAATGTTGGAGAAACGGGTTCGACCCGCATGAACAGGTCTCTCTACGTGATTAAATACAGACACAGGTGGTCAAAATAAGTCAGAGGGTTGTTCCGGAACATTCCTAATTCTAAAATCTCTGCGTCTCTTGCCCACCTGCCGTGGTCCAAATGTCTGTTTCCAGAACCTTCCTGAGGCGAGAGCAGCACAGAAAAATGTTCAGATTGTGAGGATAGAGTGACAGTAATCCCCTAGCTTCTTACAAGTGAAGGTGTTTCTGCTGCACAGAATATTAACCTGACCATAGCCCCGCTGTGTGTGTGTGTGTGTGTGTGTGTGTGTGCGTGCGTGTACATGTGTGTGTATATCTTTGTTGTAAGGCAGCCATCATTGTGACAGGAGGGAGAGTGGAATGATGTAGCTGTCAAGAGTTCACTGTGCTGTATTGGTGTGTGTATGCATTATGTGTGTGTGTGTGTGTGTGTGTGTGTGTGTGTGTGTGTGTGTGTGTTGACCACCATTTAAATCTGTCAGAGGGAGACATGTCGAGGTGAGGGGAGGTCCCTGTGGTGAGCGATTGGGTCTTTTTTGGCTTGTGTGTTTAGGTCAGTTGTCATGTGTTCATGTGAGCGTGGCTCTGACTGTGTTCAGGGGCCATTCCACCAGACCACCCTGGTCAAGACCAGCTGTCAATCATTCTGGCTCCCCCCCCCCACCATTGTGCAGCCCCTCTAACCCCACGAGAGATCCAACAATTTCCATCCGAGCAAAGAATTGGAAAAATGGCGATGGCTTTAACTGGGCAGTAAATAATAATAATAATAATAACGTTGTTTTATATGTGACAAAGTTATTTTCATTAGAGATAAAATCATCTACAGAATGGTTAGAACGAGCCGCATTGACTCATGCAGTTACGTGGCGTGGGCTGGGGTGCGGTGCTGAAGGGTCCGCTGGCTTTGTGTTGCTATGACTGATCAGCATCACCGACTCTTAGACGCGTGACTCACAGCCTGCAGCAGAGACGCGTCCGCCGACACACATGTAGGTATCGGCCCGTCCGTATTATGCCCTCACCGGATCTCAGTCCAGACTGAACACCAGGACCGAGTCTTCCCTGATGACCCGGTTCAGCCTGTTGGAGTCCATCCACAGCGTAGAAGAAGTCCCTGGACACCAGTGACATGTCTCAGACACGTATCTGATGTCAGAGGTGTAGAAGGTGAAGAGGGCGGGGCCAGAACAGTCCCCCGCTCAACTTTAATGTGGAGCACATTGAACTGACAAATGTTTCTCAGGGAGACAATCATTACTAGGAAACAAAAACAGTTTTGTCTTAAAAGCTAAAAAATGTGTTTATTGTCCTTGAAAAAAACAAACAAAAAAAAATCTGCTTTAATTGTGTTGTTGGAGCGACAACGACGGGTCAGCTGGAGTTAAAGAGGAAATTATATTCCAGGTTAACTTTGCAGACTAAAGTATGCCAATAGCGTGCTCTGGGGAGGACACACACACACACACACACACACACACACACACACACACATACACGTGACGTGTGTCGGGGGGGTTTATGCTCCTGTCCAAACTAATAAAGGCACAAACATGTTATAAAAACGCCGCTCACACACCGCCGCCGTCGGAGAGGTCTGTCCTTGCCCTCTCCTTGTGGTGGAAGGCTGACCTGGATTCACGGCCGCGACCTCAGGCGGTAAAAACACACCGCACACACGCACAGACATTCAGAACAAAGGTGCATCCACACCAACGACAGGTAAAGGTAATTACATCCTCTGTTCTGCTTCTTTTGTCAGAGAACGTTCTAGTCATCATGTCTAAGTTCCCGTCGCTCGGCGGGTCGGCTCACCGGACCGATTCACCATTCAAGCCCTGAGATTCGTTTCGTCGAACTTTAACCTCAACCTCGTTGGACGGGAGCGTCTGCCCCTTTGAGCTGTTATTATAAATTCACAGATTTTTTTTCTCTTTCCTTTTGGAAAGGGGTTTTATTTTAGGATTTAAAGATAGAACCAATTTTACTCTGTGTGCCGAAATAACAATGGAGAATGGAACATTCATTCTTTTCAGGGCGATGAAGCCAGAATGAACGCTTGACATCATCGAAGGCATACTTTTATTTATTTAATGTCGGTGTGATCAGAAGTGTAACCGTTAATGGCTTTCAGTGGGGAAATATTTATATATCCTTGTATCTGTCCTAGATTAATCACATTTACGCCGTCACAGACAAAATAATCAAAGACATCAAAGACGAAAAAGGGAACCAGGCCGACGCTGTCATCCCTGACAGCAAGGGTATATCCCCGAAATGTCCCCAATCTCCTGCGTTGCACGAGTAATCCCACCAAAGTTCACAGTCAGGAGGTTATGTCAGAGACGTTTTGAGTTATCGCGTTAATACGAAGGATCTGCATTGGCGGCGGCGGCGGACGCAGCCATGACGATTCCACATCATCCCTGACTTTTCAGGAATGTAAAAATGTCCCTAGTGAGGGACAATGCTGAAATATCACGTGTGATAATTACGGGGAGTTTAAATAGTGAGGAAAACAACGTTTTTAAAGTAGGCACACACCGTGGGAGTTTGAAAAATGACATCTAACATTGAGCGCAAATAATTGTAATGAGGTTAGGGTCCCATTGTTTAGAAACTGCTGCTGGGGGGCGTCAACATCGTCATCAACAACCACCACCACCCCATCTTCATCATCGCTGCAGGTACTTATTTTTAGCATGATCTCTATTTCATGCCCGTATAGACTTTAGTGCGAGGAAGAACTGGACTGATTTTGTCAAAGTTTGGTTGTTAATATTTTTGACACTAGGGGGAGCTTCAATTTTCCTCAACGTCTTATTTAGTTCAGACTTTGTGCGTATGATTCGACCCGAGGAGATCTAACCTGTCAATATATTTTACTCTCGTAGTTATTATTTTACTCCTCAGGCGGAGCTTTTTACTCCGTTTCTGTACATAACTCAAAAACTATGTCGTGGATGGTTTTCAAATGTTGTAACCATATAGACCTTTGTGTGAGGAAGAACTGGATTGATTGTGGGAGAGATTGGTAGCATATTTCTGACACTAGGGGGAATTTTATCAGCCAACGTTTTAGAGGCATACATTCTCAAGCATCGTTTCGATTTTGTCCAAATTTGGGGCAGATGCCTCTGTCAAATCAACCCATCTTTGATTTGACAGAGGCGTTAGCATAAAGGCATAAAGCATAAATAAACATGCAGACAGATTTAAGAAGAAGTAAATTAGAGACGCCTACACCGCCATGTTGCATCAGGGTTGGTTGCAGACTACCAGGATGGGGGCTTCAGTGTGGCTAACGGTCTCAGTTCTGGTGCTGTGGCGGGATTCCGGTGTGAAAGGGGATTATTACACAAAGCTTGAGGAGAGGATGTTTGGCTCATTCCACTAATGCATTCTCAGTCAGTGGCTCAATCTTCATCGCGCAGGAAGGAAGCATACATCAGTGTTTATAACCTCTACTATCATCACCGGCGGAGCTCAGTAAATCTGTTCTTCTGCTGATTGCTGACAGCGAACCCTGTCGGACATCCTACTGGATGTAAGGCGGTATTTGTTTGTACTGCCTTTACGTGACATCATTCTCTCTCCGGAAAGTGTTCTAGTCTTCAAAAAGCTGCATGTGGTTGGATAAAGCCCTTTTTGTCTAGAGAGGGAGCAGGTCTTCTTCCACGGAGACCGCCATGTTTTTGTGAAGTAGTGTGAGAGGGTAAACCAAACAGGCTCTAGAGAGGACTTTACTCGTTTTTAAAGTTCAAGAATATGAAGACACAATTTGCTTTTTAAAAGTAATTTGCTGGATGACTATCTTTAACTTGGCGGGAGGATTGATGGGCTCTGGAAAGGTTCCGGACCGAACTGGCTCACGGCTCCAGCTAGCATAAGGTGGCCATTTTTTTATAAAAACAACTTTGTAGAATTTGATGAATTTAGGCTAGCTATATGGACAAAATCACATGACCAATTACCGATATCACGATACATCGGACAGGGGCGAAGATCTAATTTCAGTTTAGGGGGGGACACCAAAAAGGGTAAAGTCTTTTAGCATAAACATTTTTCACAACTCTCTCTCTGTTGTCGATGTTTTTATGGCTAAAAACATCGACAAATTGCTCCTTTCAAAAAACCTTTATTCAAGTTTCTCCCAAACACCATATTGTACGAGAGAAAATTTAAAAACCATTATGATGAGGAATTCCAATTATTTTTCGCCCAATGCTGTTTTTTTACTGAATAGACATTGAAGGCATCATGCAATACATCTCAATGCAATGTACTGTTAGCGAGCTGACCGCTACGCTAGCAAGCTCTGCCGCCGATGGACAGACACTGTGTTGCGATCCGGATTGTTTGGCCTAGAACCGGACCACCATAGTCTGGACAGAGATGAGTTGGTGGGGCGCGTTCAGTCTGGCTGGAGGATTCACAGTAAGGCCTTCATCATCGCTACGGTAGCCCACCACAGAAGGGTCTGAGTCGAAGATTCTGGGGTTGAAGATGGTCCCCCAACCCCACATCCCGGCGCAGAGCGCTTTCACCTCACCCAATGGGCCGTGGGATGAGAGCAGAAATGCAGTCTGGGTACTGATTGAGCATTTACCGAAGGTGGAATCTGGCTCTCGGCGTGTCATTCCAAATGAATGTTAAATGGTCGGCTGCATCGGCGGCCTGAAGCGCAGCCAAGAGGAGTTTATTAGCATTCAAACTAATTGAAAGCGAGTATCAAGCGCGCTGGAGGTGAGGAGCGAAGCACCACTTCAACCCCTCCGACTGCTGTTGTGAATATTTAGATGGTTTGAGCCGGTTCATCTGCTCAGCGGCCGAGAAAGTTATTTCAAGCTATTGCCTCTCATCCCGTCTGTTTGCTTCATCCAGCCGTTATCTGTAACGGTTTATCCTTTCTCACGCGGCTGGAGCCCATCCCAGCTGACACTGGGTCAGAGGTGAGGCGCGTCCCGGAGCAACCACTCGCATTTACACCTGCAGGAGATTTAGAGAATGTTTTTTGCAGAATCGAACCTATGCAAACCTCAACAACAAAAAAAAGACCCAAAGGCTCAAAGGGGGGATTTGAACCCAGACCTTGTTTTGAGGCAGCTACGCTATGGATACACCGCTCTGCTGTTGCCGTGTGTTTTAAGACTGATTTATGGTCTATCTGCGTTAATAGGAGCCCCCCCAGTCCTCGTGTTGAACCTGAGGGTAACGGAAGCGTAATCTGCTTAATATGATAATATATCATCCAGGATCGCTTTACGTCTTTGGTTTGAGTCTCAAAACCGACCAATAATCTAAGAAAGGTTGATCCAACCTCAGAACTAACATTTATATTCCATTGTTTGATCATAGAGATCAAACATTTCATTCCGTCAGTGTGTTCGGCGATTAAGTAAATCACGCAGTTATTTCATCCTGTGGTTCTTTCTGCCGACGTCGTCAAATATTTATTTTGTCCTGAGGATTTTAACCCTTTCACATTGTTTCCATAATGTCCGTGTTTAATAAAACCAACAAACAAACAAGGACTTTTAAAAGGACATACACAAAGGTGTCGCACAAGCTCTCACAGGGGCAGCAGAACCTGCGGGGTCCAGTGGGGCCCAAGCCCCGCCTACTTCTGAATGTCATTCATCTACAAGTCCTTCCGTCAGGTCTGAATGATGAAGGCTGCGAGGTCACATGTTCAGGCCAGAGTCCCTTTGTCTTCGTTCAGTCAATCAGTTTCTGTAGACGCTGATCCCAACTGGGTTTATCCCGGAAAAGTCCCCAGTCCCCTGCGTTGTACAAGCAATCCCTCTGATTGAATGCTTTAAATTAAACATGAAGTTATTTCCACAGTAATATATGGATTTTTTTTTTTTTTTGGCATATTTAATGTCTTTGGGACATTTTTTAGTTTAAATCTTAGACTCTCTAAATTTACTATAAAAGGACAAAATGTTTGGTCAAGCATGTGAAAAAATAAATGAATACAAATGACATTATTTCATGGTGAAATTTTGAACTTCATGCAAAAAAAGTTTCTTCATTTGGGAATTTTACCTCGATGAAATCCTTTTTTGTAAACTTGTTTTTTTCTATAAATATTTGTGTAAAAATAACCTGGTTTACCGGAAATATTTATAGAAAAAGAAAAAAAAAAGAAAAAAGAACTCATTTAGGTAAAATTCACAAATGAAAATGAGATTATTATTTTTTATTTTGGAAAACTATTTGACGCCTATCAAACTTTTTCGGTTCGTCTCAACTTACATAATTCTCTTTAGTAAATCCTCCCATGCTTTAGTGTGACAACAAAACAAACAAATCTTACGTATCAAGTAAGACTTTTTCAAAAGCCATGGTTAACACCCCTTTGACCCGTGGTGTCCCCCAGGGCTCCATCCTCGGCCCCTTACTCTTTAGCATAAACGTGCCGTTACCGGGCAGTTTACCAGACGAGCACCTTTAAGCAGCAGAGCAGGGGATTAAAGGGTGTAACACAATATGATTCGCTACTGTGAAATTGTAGAACGCACGTTTTGAATTTTCCCTGCTTGATTACTCTGGGAGAAACAGATGCTCAAGACTATAATGCGCACACACACACACACACACACACACACACACACACACACACACACACACACACACACACACACACACACATGTAGAGTCAAACGGAGGCCAGGGGCTCGCGGTGGCGTTGGTAGTAAAAACAGACCCTCCTCTTCAGCTGAGGGAATTCGCTGAGTGATAAATAAGCACCACCGGCTCTTAATCCCATGTCTGTCTGTGTGTCTGTTTACACAGATGCTTGGAAACACTGCAGATGGCAGACACACAAACCCAAACACACACACGCTGTATCTGGCAGGCTACGCCACATTTATTCATATTATGTCAGAACATGTATTTATTCGATGTCTTTCACTGTTTATCTAACGTTTTTGTCCGTCATGTCCGGAGGGCATCACAAACATCATTAGCTGGAGGATAATTCATTATAATTGGCATTTGGAGTGAGTAACCACAGCAACAGATGATTCAACTTTGACCTTTCACATTTACTTTGGGGGGTTTTCGGAAATTTCGGACTCTTCCAAAGTATAAGTCTGATTTTGATGTTGACTCTCAAGCCTTCAATCGTTCCATCACACTTTATTTACATCCTGGTCTTTCTGTCTCCGCATCCAAACAAAGACATAAAGTTATTTTATGGAACTGGATGACCGAATAAAATATAGCCATTCAACAATCCCAGAAAGTCCTTACTGTACCATCGTGGTCACATGACCTCAGGTCAGTCAAATCAACTATAAGACTTATATTAACAACATAAAGGCACAGGTGAGATTTTTGTCGTCACCATGTCAGTGGAAAACAATACAGAATAAAGTTTTCAACAGAAATGACAAAACAAATGTAATTAAAGGTGTAGCAGCATTTTCCCATACAATTCAGAACTTCATGTGAAATGTGAGGGGCGGAGCTACAGAACCTCACCAGGTACAGACCAGACAAAGTGAGCCAGGTGATTTTTACACAAAATATTTATAGAAGTACAAGTAAAAATAAAAGGAAAAAAAAGGACCGTTTGTGAATTTTACCTCGTTGAGTTCTTTTTTTTTTCTTTTATCTTCTATTTCTATAAATATTTCCTATAAAAATAATTTGGTTCACAGGAAATATTTATAAAAAAAAGAAAGACTCAAATATAGATTTTTTTGTAGATCAGGGGTTCTCAAAGTGCGGTTTGCGGACCGTTTGGGGCTCCGTGGGACCAAGGCAGAGGAAGCGGAGAAAGGAAATACTGAAGGCAGCAGTTTGGAATAAGATAAAAAAGGTGAATGATGAGTAATAAAAAACATTAAAGTAATCATCGCTCGCCTCCCATTCGGACATAAAAGCAGGATGAAACACGTCACGGTCACAAATCAGACGGACGTTCAAAAGAATATTGAAGCCTAATATTTGAGATTAATGTGATTTTATTACATGTAAAGATTTCTTTGTATTTGGATTTAAGTAATTCAAACTCAAACGCGCTAATAAACTTATTGTAATGTGATATTTGTCATTACAATTTTACGAAGTTTGAATAAACGGATTTTCAATATATGATTATTTAAGTAGAATTTTAACTTAAATTACGCAATGATTCATTTATATTAGTTTACTTCCTGACCATAATAATATGATACCCGGTAATCCATCCGTCTCTGACATCACAGCAGACCAGGACCCCTCATGGATGGTCTGACCTCAGGTCAAAGGTCATCATGTGGCGTAAAACTTCTGACGACAGCTACATTGTTTTATTTATAATTGAAATATTATTAATTGTTAAACATAATTTTTGTGAAATACCAATTCTAGACTTTATAGATGAAATAAAAAGATCAAATGAATCAGGGCGCTATGATGCAGTTGTGTCATGTGACTGAGGGAGATGATGTCACTGATGTCATACACTCAAAAATTCTTTCTTTTTTATTGTTTTTTTATTCTCCGGCGACACAAAGACACTTTAAATTGAGAATTTAAATATATAAGACCCAGCAGGGAGAACAAAAGTGATGGAGAGATGACACCAGCAAG
This sequence comes from Lophius americanus, assembly GCA_037951165.1. Lineage (NCBI taxonomy): Eukaryota > Metazoa > Chordata > Actinopteri > Lophiiformes > Lophiidae > Lophius > Lophius americanus. The sequence goes on along the minus strand of JBBDHG010000105.1, from coordinate 20,395 downwards.
AGAGAAGAGAGGGAGGATGATGAAGGGAGGAGAGAAGAAAGCGAGAAGGTGAGAAGAAGAATGATGAAGTGAGAAGAGAAGGAAGATACAGTAGAAAGGAGAAAAGGAGGAGGATCGATAGAGCGAGGAGAGAAAGAAAGAAAGAGAAGGAGAGCAAGAGGAGAGTGAGTGAAGTTTAAAAGATTGGGATTATAGAAGAGAAGAGGGAGGGAGTTGCCCCCCCTGTAGTTCTTGCTCCTCGGAGGAGGTTTGGACCTCCTCCGTGTAGTCAGAGCCCGGTGTGTAGTCAGAGCCCGATTCAAGTGTGTGTGTGTGACGGTGTGTGACGATTCAGCCTTTGTCTGCTTTGGCTCCTAATGCTGGCGATCAGGTGAACGTGTCGTATATTCGGGTATGTAGGCATATAAGGAGCCAGATTTGTCTCGGCTCAGTGTAAACATCTTATACAATCTGGATTAGAACTGGGACTGGGATACTGGCGTAGATGTCGTTGATCGTGACTTCAAATGTTTTTTTTAGTAGTTTGAGGTGAGGGGAGTTTACCGTACACATCAGCGTTTCCGTCCACACACACACACACACACACACACACACACACACACACCTCCGAGTCATCGGCCCCAGAGGTGTGCTCCATTCAAGAACCTCCATCTGGTTTATATTATAATCCAGGTTTATTGGTGTGGCAGTAATGGCATTAGCCAATGAGTTTGTGTGCCCCGAGGTATTTATGTGTGTGTGTGTGTTAGTGTGTATATGTGTGTGTGTGTGTGAGGGGCATGTCGGCAGATGGCACATGGTTTTAAATAGCTGAACGGGAATGTTTAAGGAACTTGGCCTGTTGGCTGACATTGAATTTAATATAACTTAACAAAGAGACACGATAGTGACACACACAAACACAAATACACAAACTCATACACACTAGTACTAAAATGATTCAAAAAGTCCTGTAAAAACAAAAAATATATATAGTTAATTAATATAAATGAGCTGAAAAATTCAAATACAAAACATTGACAATGTTCCTTCTTGAACTTAAACTTTGACCCGAAACATCCTGAACATTTTTTTAAGTTTAAAGTTCAATTTAAGATGACAGTAAAATACACGTTACGTTCATCCATCCATCCATCCATCCATCCATCCATCCATCCATCCATCCATCCATCCATCCATCCATCCATCCACCCACCCACCCACCCACCCACCCAGCCATTTACCTCTTAACCAGGGTCGGGTCATTCTAGACATCCTTTTCCCAGCAAAACTCTCCAGCTCATCCTGGGGGATCCTATGGTGTTCCAGGCCAGATGAGATATATAGTCCCTCCAGTGAGTTCTTGGTCCACTCCGGGGTTTCCTCCCAGTTGGTGTTACCTGGAAAACCTCCAAAGGTCCGAAGCGTTCAGGAGGCATCCTGGTCAGATGATGGAAACCACAACTGGTTCCTATCTACGCGTTGGAGCAGCGGCTCTACTCTGAGCTCCTGGTTATCACCGTCATTGAGACTAATTTAATTTACAAAATATACAACATTTCCAACATTGATGCAAATTCCAACATCGCATTCAAAACAATCCAAGCAATGAAAGACAAAAATGTCCCTGGTGAGTCAGACGAGTTAAAACAATACTCATTTCATCAGATTACATTCCATTCCTGGTACAAGATGTGGAGTTTCCAAATGAATTGAATGTAAATGTAATTTTCTATGTGACAAGGCAGCGTGAGGAGAACCTCAGCAGGGGATTCACCCCACACACACTTTTAACACACTGTCCCACTCAGGATCAGTGGATGTTATCTAAGTGAGCAGTAAACAGACTCTTTGGAGCCGTTCGCCTCGGGGGGTGGGTGGGTTTCCAGACTCTGGGGTCCCTTCTGACTGCGTTAGCTTTGGCTGACATGAAAGGCTCTAATGGCTGCTCCTCGTGCCTTGAGGGAATGGAAATCATAGAACGGAAAGGCTTCTGCATAAATAACGGTTACGATGAGTGTGTTCAAGTGGGAACACTGAAAGCGTCTGCAGATGGAAGTCCTGGCTGCTCCGTAATCCGAGTACGACTCAGAGTGAGGCGGGTCGGCGTCATCTAACCACGTTTAAATGGACCAGACGTGATCTGAAGCGGACGCACCCAGCTGTGAATGCGTGGGAACCCAATAATAACCCTCTTTACACGAAACCAAACATTCAGAATAGTTCAAGTGGACAAACACTGAATGTAATCAGCACAAGTTAAAAGATGGATTTGGACTCTTAAAATCCTTATGGGTTCGATTCCGTCACTTACACTATATTCAAACTAGACTAATATATCCCAGAATAGTCCCCACATCCCCTTTGTTGTACAAAAGCCCCTGATTAAGACCCTTGAATTAACCCTTGAATTAAATGTGCCATGAAGTTATGGCCGTAAACATTTAGAAATAAAGCTCCCCCTAGTGTTGGAAATATGAAACGGACCTTTCCCAAAATCACGCCAGTTCTTCCTCGCACTAACATCTACGTGGTTGTAAAATTTCAAGATGATCCACAAAACAGTTTTCAAGTTATCGTCTTTACACAAAGTGGTACCATGGACAGCTCCACAAGACGAGACGTGGAGATCCTTCTAAGACAAACTTGCGTTCAGGAAAACAAACCCGGTTTAAAGTCCTGAACAGAACCAGATAATTCACAGACAGGTGATTGATAGAAATTTCTACTGATCCAAGAGAATAAAACTTTATACTTTTTGAGGCCTTTCCTGCCGACATCGGTTTGAACGTAACGTTAATCTGTCATGTGACCCGACAGGGTGGGAAGTGTGTTTGAAATCAAAAAGGGAATAAAGGTGAGTCGGTAGTTTTTACAGTAAAGCTTAAGTATGACATCAACATGTGATGCTGGAGCAGGTCCGTCTGCTGAGGAGGACCTTCCCACCTGTCGGAGCCTAGTTGGGGGTTTTGAGTTTAGAATTTTTACTTCTAAATACCAGGTTGAAATAATTGAATTTAAATATTATCTATGAAATACTGATAATAAATGTTTGATTGTTTAAATGATTAATTGAGTTGCCGTTGGCTGTGTTGCCTGGATGAGATGAAGGCTTCATCCTGTTTACCTGACAGCTGGGTGTGGCCTAAACCATCAACAGTTCTCATCTTGATTATTTATATCCCCGAAAACTCGAAAACAATCATTTTTAATTTGTCCAGATTGGTTACAAATGATTCAACTCACGGAGATCTGTCTCGTTTATCTCATGCTTTACTTTCATTCACATTTGACTGACTAAGGTAAACTTTTTTCTTTTTTTATGATAATAAAAACGGTGGATATAGCTCCACATTTAATTTGAGGGGTTCATTCAGGGGCCTGTACAACGCAGGGGATTCTGGTCTTTTCAGGGGATAAACCTTGGCTGTAGGGGACGACTGTGTACGTAGGTCTAGTTTTGATTTGTTTGATTCATTCAGATCTTACAAAGGATAGCACACACACACAAACATGCACACACACACACACACACACACACAGAGACACACACACACACACATTCATACACACACACACACAGACACACAGACACAGAGACACACACACACTCTGTCCACGGATGTTCAGAAAAAAGAAATTGTCTTTCTGCTTATTTAGCTTTGGGAGAAAGTTTTCTTTTCACAGCAGCACAAATTACATTTCAACAACAACAGGTATCCTTGTAATATCTGTTAGCTATTTATTTGCTGAGAACGACTCAATTGAAAAATAAATTTGAAGCGGTGCTCCGACTGAATGCCTCCAGAGACGCCGTCTGTTCCCAGAATCCCACAGGTTCGCTTCACAGAGCAGCAAGAATGGAGAAAACAACGTCTGACCTTGATTAAATATTTAATCACGATTCAACCATCAGCAATTTGATTTCTGCTCCTTTCGTTCCTCCTCCCACGAGGAGATGGCTCTTCTTCCAAGACCTTTATTTACGAAGTCTTGCAGTCAGTGCGTTTGTGCCGACATTCAAATTAAATATATACCAAAAAAGTTAGGGATAACCTTAGGACCGCTGCCCTCGCCGCCGCTGCCCTCGCCGCCGCCGCCGCCCTCGCCGCCGCCGCCCTCCCCGCCGCCGCCGCCCTCCCCGCCGCCGCCGCCGCCGCCCTCCCCGCCGCCACCCTCGCCGCCGCCGCCCTCGCCGCCGCCGCAGATCCTTTGTGTCAACACGATAAGTCAAAAACTATATCATGGATCATTTTCATTCAATTTGGTACCAACGTAGACCTTAGTTAAAGGAACTACAGGATTGCTTTTCTAAAAGTTAGGTTGCATATTTCTGACACTAGAGGGAGCTTTACATCCCAATTTCTCAGGTCATGATTTCGTAATTGAACCAATTTAGTCTAAATGTTTATGCAGATGAATCCTGACGAGATCTATCTTGTATACATAAATTTAATTTAATAGTTCTTCGGGTTAATGCGATCATGGATCATTTTCAAATTTTCTAACGAGGTACACTTCAGTGCGAGGAAGAACTGAAGTGTTTTTGGAAAAGTTTCGTTGTATATTTCTGACAGGTCAAAATTTTTCAACCATTCCACTGATTGAGTCCAGATTATGTGCAGATGAATCTCGACTGAAACCAGAACTGCACTGGGTTTTCAGAACTTTGCACCTCGACTTTAATCTGAGGAATTCAATCAGGGCGATTGCTTGTACAACGCAAGGGTTAGGGGACTTCTTTGGGATTAAGCCTTGCTATCGGGGACGACAGCGTATGTGTGGTTGTTGCAGCACCTTCAGTGGGTGGAGCCATTAGGTCCACCTGTTCAACTGCTTCTTAACGCAATTATCTGATTAGCCGGTCTCATGGCGGCGTGTGGACGCGGTCAAGACGGTTCAGAAGGCACTGAAGGAACCCTGAAGATGGTGGGCTCCAGCAGCAGATAACCACATGATCCATCCACACTTGTATCCATGGTTCCGGTTGGTGGTGGCGTGACGGTGTGGGGAATATTTACTTGCCGCACTCTTAGCAAAAACTGGTTTCGTGAACATGACAGGGAGTTCACCGGACTCAAATGACCTCCACAGTCACCAGTTCTCAGTCCAGTAGGGAGAGAATCACATCATGGCGGCGGCGCCGACAAACCTGCAGCAACTGTGTGATGCCATCGTATCAATATGGACCAAAATAACCTCTGAGGAATGTTTCCAGCATCTTGTTGAATCTATGCCACGAGGTATTAATGCGGTTCTGGTTCCAACCCGGCACTGAAAAGGTGTTCCTTATAAAGTGTCCTGGCGTCTGGAGGTCTTAGAGGAACCGACACAAACTCAGGGAGAACGTAGGGAGGTGGATTTGAATCCAGAACCTTTTTGATACGATCCCACGTCACTGGAATCCCCAGTGTGAAAAAGTTCTGAACGTAATACCTTTACTTCCAACAACTGCAGCCGAACCCCTCTTATAGCTGGAGATCCGGGTCCGACATCACAGAGGTGGAGTTTTGGGCCCACTCCTCTTTGAAGAACTGAGTCCGTGGAACCCCACCGGGGGCTTTGAGAGGAATTGTGTTCATGAATTTGCTGTGAGGCCATTTTTAGCGACTTCATTGCGTTTTGTCTTTTTCACGAAAGCGTCCAAGAAGCCGCCGTGTCGAGACCCAATCAGTGAAAACGGGGACTCATCCTTTATTTCAGGTCCAAACCCAAACAGAGATGAAAGTATATGAACTCTGGGAACTTTGGGATCTGGTGTTTGTTACTTTGTTAAAAACTACAAAACATCTTTGTTATAGAAAACCTGTGTGTGACATAAATAGAATATCAATAGATATGTCCGATAGTTCCTATAATAACCTCATGCAGGTGATTGTTCACTTCCTGTCTGTCTGTCAGCGTCGGAACGCTCTATTTATTATATCAATATTTAATCACGCTGCTTACAGGAATGTTAATTAGCTGAGATGAAGGGGTTCTGCTTGTTTTGGTGTCAGGCTAATACATTCATGCACACATTACACAATAACCCACAGCTGGGCACAAACCCCTGCAGCCGCCGCTCACACACCTACGTGTACACATGTGTGTGTGTGTGTGTGTGTGTGTGTGTGTTTAATATCCGCCGTATGTGTGCGAACACACGTACACACACAGAAGCACACACACACGTAGGGTGGAGTATCTGTCGTGGGATCCGTGAATGTGTGTGAACGTGTGTGAACGTGTGTGATGTGTGTGAACGTGTGTGAACGTGTGTGAACGTGTGTGAACATGTGTGAACGTGTGTGAACATGTATGAACATGTGTGAACATGTGTGAACATGTGTGAGCGTTACTTTGTGTATTTGTTTAGGTCATCCAGGCGTAGAGAAAGGAGGTGTTGTACTCATTCCAAATCTAGATCGGTGTTATCGACACACACGCACATACACGTACACACACACACACAAAAACACACACATGCACACACTTATACACACACACACACGCCCACACACACAAACACCCACACACACACACACCCATTCACCCACCCACACAAACACGCCCACACACACAAACACACACACATGCACACACAAAAACACAAACACGCACACACATGCACACACTTATACACACGCCCACACACGCAAACACACACACACTTTTACGCACACACACACAAACACACACACACACACACACACACACACACACACACATTCTCACAAACACGCCCACACACACAAACACACACACATGCACACACTTATGCACACACCCACTCACACAAACACAAACACGCACACACATGCACACACTTATACACACGCCCACACACACAAACACACACACACTTTTACGCACACACACACAAGCACACACACACACACACACACACACATTCTCACAAACACGCCCACACACACAAACACACACACATGCACACACTTATGCACACACCCACACACACAAACACAAACACGCACACACACGCACACACTTATAAACACGCCCACAAACACACACACACATGCAGACACCCATTCACACACCCACACAAACAAACACAAACACACACACACATGCAGACACCCATTCACACACCCACACAAACAAACACAAACACACACACACACACACACATAAGTTCTTGCCCCCCCGCTGTGAGCCACTTCCCCCCCGATTGGATATTGAATATTGATGCGAGATGGCCTGCAGCCCCGCTCTCATGTTTGTGACTCCGTTCAAACGAGATCACTTTGATTTCTCTCGTCTCTAATGAGATCACAGAACAACAAGCGGACTTTCTCATTACTCATTCATCTCTTACAGATATTTTACATCGGTTTGTCAGATCGGGTTTTTCCTGGATCCTCTGCTGGAGGTTGTTTGGCGCTCAGAACACAAAGACAGCAGACGGTTCCTCTGTTCCTAAATTTCTGTTTCCTGGTTGATGTACGTTTTATTTTTCATCAAACAAGTATCTCACATTTCTTTCGTTGAGTTTTCGGAGGAGGTTCTGTTTGAATCCCTGACGGCCGAATTTCTCCGTGAACCAAATTCATTGACATTTTGGGCTGAGGTTGTTCTCCATCTTTGAATCATAGATTATTACTAATGATAATAATACATTTCATTTATAACAAACTTTACATTTGGATCAAATTTCAAAGTGCTACAAAGTAAAAGCAGATAAAAGCATCAATAAAAAATAAAATAATAACTGTATAAATACCTGACCAAAAAGCATTAATGTTAATTAAAGTTATAGGTTCTGCTAAAAAGGAAAGTTTTAAGTCCTTTTTTAAATGTGTCAGTCGTCTGTGGAGCCCTCAGATGGTCAGGGAGGGCATTCCACAGACGAGGGGCAGCAGAACAGAAGGCCCGATCACCCATGGTGCTGAGCTTAGTCCGGGGAAGGAGGAGACGGTTTGAGTGGGTAGAACGGAGGGATCGTGTTGAGGTCAGTGGGGTGAGTAGTTCTTTTAGGTAGGGGGTGTGTTACCATAGATGCACTGGTGAGATGGAGATTCTTCCACCCGTCCGTCCGTTCTCTATTACCGCTCATCTTGTTCACTAGGAAGGCTCGGAACCTATCCCAGCTGGCATTGGGCTGGAGTTCCTCGCACACTTGGTCAGTACCACACTTCACTCCTGTGGGAGTGTGTATTTGGTAGAAGGTTGGCGAAAGGCTCATGAGCGAATCCATCAAACTTTCGTTCGGATCGGGATGAAAAGTCGGAACCGGGAGTTCCAGCCGTGACTGAAGGTCTTCATCAACCTCTTCTCTGATTACACTAAAACAGAACGTCACACGACTTTAAGCACTTCCTGTCGCGTATGTCAATGTCCTGGACATTTGAGACCTTGTCCGAGATATCTCTATTTAAATTTCCTGAGCTTTGAATCTGGTTTGGTGGAATGGTTTGGTTTCGATTACATTATTTTATCAGTCTGTTTGAATTATGACTTTTAAGGTTAAGTCTTCCTGTTTTAATTGTTTTACTCGGACTCAACTGTTCAGAGCGACGGGGAGTGTGGAAGAGAGGAGAAACAAAGGGTGGAGTGGGTGGAGAGGAGGCGTGAGGGGTTATCTGTGACAGAAGAGTAGCAGCAGGAGTGAAGGGAAAGGTTTCCAGGATGGAGGTGAGAGCAGCTCTGCTGGATGGTTTAGACACTGTGGTTCTGAGCAGAAGACAGGAGGCAGAGATGAAGATGTTCAGATGTTCTCTGGGAGTTAGGAGGAAGGACAGGATTAGAAAGGAGGACATCAGGGGGACAGTCCAGGTTAGATGTCCTGGAGATAGAGTCAGAGAGGACAGACTGAGATGGTTCTGACCCGTGAAGAGGCGGGATAGCGGATCTACTGGTAGAAGGATCTTGGAGATGGAGCTACAGGCAGGAGAAGAAGAGTAAGACCAAAGATCTGTTGAGAGAGGACATGTAGTTAGACGGAGTCTACCCGGAGAATTCATCGGTTCATCACCGGGCCAACACGTAGAAACAAACAACCACTCACTCTAATTCAGTATCATCCACTCACCATCTTCCTCTTCTGCATGTTTGTGGAATCTGGGCGGAGCCTGGAGAGCCTGGAGAGAACCCACACAGAGACAAGGAGGAAGGGTGGAGGTGGATTTGAAAATGATGATGACACGAAGACTTCATCGCACTTTCAATGAGCTCCATTAACACACGAACGTCGTGATCTCTGCGTGACGCTCACGATTCATCTCGCTACTCTACCGGAGACGGTTGACCGTGGAATTGTCTTTCATCTTAATCCACACACACACACACACACACACACACACACACACACACACACACACACACACACACACACACACACACACACACACACACACACACACACACACACAGTTAAAGATGAAAAGTGTGTTTTGTTTTCTTTAATTTGACGTGTCTAAAGTGACACATGTGCTCCAGCAGACGACAGCAGCAGAGATAATCAAGTCAGCCTTAAATGCTTTCACCCTCCTGAAAGGCTTCAAGAAAATTTGAATGGTTTTGTGTCAAAGCGTGTGTGTAATTAGGGAAGGGTGATTATGTGTGTGTGTGTGTGTGTGTGTGTGTGTGTGAAGCGCTCCAGGCTAACAGAGAAGGCTAATGTGGTGGAAAATGTGTCGTAGCCGGGCCATGAAATAACGATGAGACTGTGACTTAATCATGTTGACACAGAGAGCCTCTTCTTCTGCTCCCCTCTGTCTCTCTCTCTCTCTCTATTACTGTCTCTCTCCCTCTCTCTCTGTTACTGTCTCTCTCTCTCTGTTACTGTCTCTCTCCCTCTCTCTCTCTCTCTCTCTCTCTTTCTTTCTCTCTGTCCCTCTCTCTCGCTCTCTCTCTTTCTCACTCTCTGTCTCTCTCTCGCTCTCTGTGTCTCTCTCTCTCTCTGTTTCTCTATGTCCCTCTCTCTCTCTCGCTCTCTGTCTCTCTGTCCCTCTCTCTCTCTCTCTCTGTCTCTCTCTGTCTCTCTCTCTCTTTGTGTGTCCCTCTCTCTCTCTCTTTGTCTCTCTGTCTCTCTGTTTTTGTCTTTCTCTCGTCCCCCTCTCTCTCTCTATCTGTCCCTCTCTCTCTCTCTCTTTGTTTCTCTCTGTCCCACTCTCTCTCTCGCTCCCTGTCTCTCCCTCTCTCTGTCTGTCCCTCTCTCCCTCTCTCTCTCTCTCCGTCACCCCCCCCCCCCTCTCTCTCTGTCTCAAGTCTTTCCTGATAAACCTCACTATCGTCTGTTTTGCGGTGAAGGATTATCCAGTCCTAGTACGTAGTTCCGTCTCTACTAGTTGTCATCTCTCCTTTTGAGATCAAATTCATTCGTTCATCTATTTGTGTAAAACCACAGAAAACACATTTAACTGTTTTCCCTAGCTTTCAGTGGCGCTGAGGTTCATTCAGGACAATAAATGCAAACGTTTGCAAAGGCAGATAAAAGAAGAGGTGGCGAGTCAGGGACATAGGAGATGTGACGCTCATCAAATGGAATGAATGGGTGGTGACGGTTTTTCTGGAAAGCAAGCAAACGATCTACTGATGTAGGCAAGAAAACTATATTTATATAGTAGTATATTTTATTTTATTTATATAGTAGTATATTGTATTTTTTTATTTTATTTATATATTAGTATATTGTATTCATAAAATAGCGTAGTAATTAATTAATTAATTAATTTATATAGCAGTATATTGATTCATTTAGTAATGCATTCATTTATATTGAAGTATATTGAGTAATGGATGAATACAATTACTTATATTGATGTATATAATATTTATATAGTAAGCGTATTAATTAATATATGTATTTATATAGTAGTGTATTAATTCATTTTTATTATGTTTTATTTATATAGTGTATATTAATTAATAAATGTATGTATTTATATAGTAGTGTATTAATTCATTATTATTGTTTTTTATTCATAAAGTGTATATTAATTTATATATGTATTTATGTAGTAGTGTATTCATTCATTAATATTATGTTTTATGTATATAGTGTATATTAATTAGTTAATTAATGTATGTATTTATACAGTATTATATGGTATTTATATAGTAGTAGCAATTCAAAGTACTTTACAAATAAAAAAAAAATAATTAAAAGAAGATGTTCACAATGTTAAAAGATAAAAGATGATTAAAACAAATTTTAGCAAAGATGAAAAAGTATAGCAATTCAAGACGGTTATTTTATTTAAAATACATTCATGGACGGATTAAAGATAAAAACTGTTAAAGCTAAAGGACTCTTCCTCGTTAAGAGTCTTCCTCGTTAAAAGCCAGAGTGAACTGTAACATTTTGAATCCTGATTAATAAGGGCTGATAGTTTGTGCTGACCTGAAGGATTCTGGGAGTTTCTCCACAGACGAGGAGCATAGAAGCCAAAAGCTGCTCCTCCAACCCTTTAATTCTCCAAGCTTGGTTCTGATCCTACCAAAGAACCAGTCCCAGTTGACCCGAGGGGCCTGGTTGACCCGTAGATAACCAGAAGAATGCAGCCTGTTCTGGAAGCGTAAGAGAGTTCATGAAAGTAGAATATGAGACATAAAAGTAAAAAGTATCTCGGCCGAGGGAAGAAATGGTTCCAAGACTCCAGAGATCCGTAAACTTCATGTTTGAGACCTGCTCTTAAAAACCTGCCGACCCGAACATGACTGAAATATTTCTCCGATCCTCCGATGTCTTTACTTCTGCTGCTAAAATGAATTATTCTATTATTGTAATTATTACAAATTTTGAAGTCTTATATTTGCAAATTTTCTTTCCACCTTTCTGCCATGAGATTTTTGTGATTTTCAATTTTTCCTCTCGTCAACAGTTGCTTCATTAATCTCCTTCAGAGCTTCATTAAGTCCAACTAATTGTCTCCTCAAGTGAATATAAGTGAATAAACAGTTTCAACCCATCCTTCCAAACGCACCCGTCCAGACGAGGAGACCCACACACATGTTTGTGGTGATGATTCCACAGTGGCGATTCCACAGAATTCACAGGAAGTCACATGACCGAACGTGACTCCAGAAGAAGAAACAAACATGGATGACGACGGTCGACTTCGTCGGCCCTATTGTGTCACATCCTGTGTCGCACGTTATAAAGACACTGGTGTTTTTGCCGTACTTCCACAAGCTGCTCTTCTTCTTCGTCTTTAATAATAATACATTTCATTCATAATGCACTTTACATTTGGATCAAATCTCAAAGTGCTACAAAGTAAAAGCAGATGAAAGCATCAATAAAAAATAAAATAATAACTATATAAAAACCTGACCAAAAAGCAGCAATGTTAATTAAAGTTATAGGTTCTGTTAAAAAAGGAAAGTTTTAGGTCCTTTTTTAAATGTGTCAGTCGTCTGTGGAGCCCTCAGATGGTCAGGGAGGGCATTCCACAGACGAGGGGCAGCAGAACAGAAGGCCCGATCACCCATGGTGCAATAATCCACCTGGCTCAGGGTTCAGGTATGTTTGGGTTTCCGATCGCTCCGAAAGTAAGCAACATCCAGTTATGACGCTTCCCGGTCCGCTCGCTCTCATTAGCTGCTGCGGGTCGGAGGCGTCCCGATCAGGGGGTTCAGCCTAAAAATGGTTCTTCCGTCTGTTAATGAATGCGTTTCTGTGTCCCTGTGTTCAGGAGGCTGTACGTTCGAGGAGTCCTACAGCAGCTGTGGGTACAGCGTCTCTCTGGGAACCAATGGATTTACCTGGGAACAAGTCAACTCCTGGGAAAAACCCACCATGGACCCCGCTCTGCCCACCGGTAGGAAACCTCTATGTCCTCGTCTGCTGGGTTCTGTGTTCCGTTTGATCCGTACAGGAAACGTTTGGCCTGTTGTCGATTGGTAGATGAAACATGATGTTTGGCGAGTTGATGATTTTTCTGACTAAGCCACTGCCTCCTTTTTACATCAGGACTATTTTTACTCTATAGAGACGTAATTGTGACGTAGCAGGAACACTGACTCCTTTGAGTTGACTCATTTCAACGTCTTATCCCAGCTGTGGACCGCCGCCGCTAGATTCGACTGGAGTTGACGACGGGGCTCAACGATGGGGGGGGGGGGTGAACATAGCAAGTACAGACGCTAACGTTAGCAGAGCGGCTAAAGCTAGCGGGAGCTCAGAAGTCCCTGAACAAAGCCAACATAGAACATATATTTGGATTGAACGAGGCGCACTATGACGAGCAGCCACGTAACTTCCCCTGTAATCTTTCAAAATAAGAGCATTTAAAGTACATTACTCAGTATGATTTTTAAACTTCAAAGGAAAAGAAATCGGAATCGGCCAAAACCGGTCAGTCAGGGATTGGCCAAGAAAATTGGCCAATCCATGTTTGGAGCATCTCAACGCCGGTGGTCTTTAATGTCATGGAGTCACCGCAGTCTGTCGTTTGAGATAGAGAAGACTCGGAAGGATGAAGAGCCTTTCAAAATTTCCATCCATATTCCTTAGTGTTAGAAACACGGTGCAAAAACGTTGTTGCGTCGGGTTTAAATGCAGCATTACGGTATAATTACAGAAGAAAACTTCATAAAATGAAGATGTTTTCATTCGTATTGCTGTTGATTCACAACCCGCATCTTCTGGACCCTTTAATTAAAACCCTTTAATGGTCTCAACAAAAAAATAAATAAATAAAAGCTTTGGAAAAATCAGTTCTTTGCGCATTTTATTAATTTGGGATATTTATTAATATAATATCTCAGACACTCTAAGGTTACCATCAAATGACAAAACTCCTGCTCAAAAATGTTTTTAAACAGTATCAAAAAAAATATGACCGACAAAATAATTGAATGAATTTAATTCATTCGCTGAGATTAACTCAACCTTTGACCCTTCTTAGACTCTTTTAGACTCTATAATGTTACATCATTCTGTCAGTCTGCTTTGATATGCCACATTCAATAGCCGTGGTTCATTCCTCCTTTTCCTGTGGTGTCCCTCAAGGCTCCATCCTAGGCCCCTTCCTCTTTAGCATAAACATGCTGCTACTGGGTCGGATTAAAAACAGGTCCAGTCACATTTTTCAAACAGAAGTAGTGGCTCGGAGTGTTTCTACACCAAAACGGCTGAGCGGGACATTTTTAGTTGCAAACAATAGTGTGGTGGTAGGATAAAAAGTTTTTCTCTGCGTTCAGCGAGGGATGACCTATTAACTTCTTTCTTTTCGTCTCTCCCCGTCCATCTGGATTGGCAGAATGATGAAATGCTGTGGACAGATTGTGACGTGACCCCAGCTGGCTGTCTCACCACCTGTCAAATGGCAATCAGACAGCCTGTCCCCCCTGTCTCTCTCTCTGCCTCTGTCTCTCTCTCTCCCTCTGTCTCTCTCTCTCCCTCTGTCTCTCTCTCTCCCTCCGTCTCTCTCTCTCCCTCTGTCTCTCTCTCTCCCTCTGTCTCTCTCTCTCCCTCTGTCTCTCTCTCTCCCTCTGTCTCTCTCTCTCCCTCTGTCTCTCTCTCTCCCTTTGTCTCTCTCTCTCCCTCTATCTCTCTCTCTCTCTCTCTCTCTGCCTCTGTCTCTCTCTCTCCCTTTGTCTCTCTCTCTCCCTCTATCTCTCTCTCTCTCTCTCTGCCTCTGTCTCTCTCTCTCCCTCTGTCTCTCTCTCTCCGTCTTTCTCTCTCTCTCCCTCTGTCTCTCTCTTTCCCTCTGTCTCTCCTTCTCCCTCTATCTCTCTCTCTCTCTCTCTCTCCCTCTGTCTCTCTCTCTCTGTCCCTCTGTTTCTCTCTCTCTCCCTCTGTCTCTCTCTCTCTCTATCTTTCTCTCTCCCTCTGTCTCCCTCTCCCTCTCTCTTTCTCTCTCCCTCTGTCTCTCCCTCTCCCTCCGTCTCTCTCTCCCTCTCCCTCTCTCTTTCTCTCTCCCTCTGTCTCCCTCTCTCTTTCTCTCTCCCTCTGTCTCTCTCTCTCCCTCTGTCTCTCTCTCTCTCCCTCTGTCTCTCTCTCTCCCTCTGTCTCTCTCTCTCCCTTTCTCTCTCCCTCTGTCTCTTTCTCCCTTTTCTCTCTCCCTCTGTCTCCCTCTCCCTCTCTCTCTCTCTCTCTCTTTCTCTCCCAACCAAACCGCTCATGTAGTAGGCCGTCCATCCAGAGTCTTGGACCTGCTGGAGGTTTCGGCCCTTTAAAAGTCTTTTTTCTTTTTTCTTTTTTCTCCTCTGACTCCATCTTTGTGTTCATGGAGGTCTTTGTTGGGTCTCTGTAGAATCATGAACGAAGAGTTCGGTCCGGACCGGACCTTTTTGGAAAGCACCATGAGACAGCAGTTGTTGTGATTTGGGGCTAAAGAGATAAAACTGACTTGAATTCTCTTGACTCATCGTCAGTCGTTACAGTTTCTAAATTCACAGGACATCCTACAACATATATCATCTGTCAGTCATCTTAATTACCCCCCCACACATCACCATCATCATCACTGCCTTCCTCTCTGTGACAGGCCTGAGGTGGTGGAGGCAGAGATCTGTCAGCCTCCACCCGATCCCTTCCCGATGATCTGATACGACTGAGCCGCCACGCCGCCGCCTCATTATCAGTATATACTTTACAAGTCTTATGTCAGTTATCCGTCTTATCTATCGGGGCGGCCGGCGGTTGTCAGGGGCAATCGCCATCACGGCCTCTGAGCGCCTCTCATCACAGCCGACCCGACGACTGACAGCTGGAGATCTGATAAAGCAGGACAAGAACAAATTGTCTGTCAGACTCTTTGTCTTTCGCTTTGACTCATGACTTGAAGTCGGCTGATTTACTCTGATGGTGACATCAAAGTATCCAGACAGTCGCCCAGCAGGGTTCTTATTATGATTATTACAGACAACGGAATAATGTTTTCATCAAACGCAGTCCAGAGACACAAAGAAAGAGTTCATTCTTTAGGACCAAACTCTTAAAGGATTATAACGTTTCGTTTGAACGGAGAACAAACTCATTGCTAAACTTCATAATTTAACAGAACCTGCTTCATGTCATGCCATCCTCTTCCTCAATTTTATCTTTCATCTTTTTCGTCACCCTGTGGGACGCCGTCCCATATTGTCTTTACTTCCTTGTCTTATTATACCTCCTCCAACGATGTTATGTTTTCACTCCTGTGCATTTTTCTATTTATTTGTTTGTTTATTTGTGAGCAAGATTAGGAAAAAACTACAGGCAGAGCTGGGGGCTCAGTGGGCTAAACAGAGACGCTGAAGTGGAAGGTGCAGGAGCTTGGCGGACTTGTTGGAGTTGTCGGTCGATTTAGAGTCTGGAGATAACGCAGACATAAATGTAGGAATCTGCATGAAGTTTTCCTAAACCTTGGCTCTTGTCGCGCTTTTATGTCAAGATTGCATTTTCATCATTTACTTTTTTCCCTGTCTTTTATTTGTCATTCTTTTCACCCTTAAATTTCTCTTCCATCATCTATTATTATTTCCATCAGTGCTGGTTTTTAGTTTGTTTCAGCTTCAGGATATGATGTTTTGGTTTTATTTATTTCTTCACCCATTTATTGCTTTTTATTGCTTCACCTTCTTCATCTCCGTTTTGTGTTTATCGGCTGTTATTTTGACTTCCTCTCGTCTATATTCTCCTTTTAATCCTTCCACTGTGTATTTCCCACGGTTAGTATTCTGGCGTGTTGTTTCCTCGTCTTGCCTCGTCTCTCGAAGCACTTTGTAAACAGCTGTTTTTAAAGGGGTCATAAACTATATAAATAATGTTTATGATTGTTATTGTTGCAAAGTGCGTCGACATGATTAAACCCGACTGATTCCGAACCGTTTCTTTGATTGAATGCTGGATCGTGTGTCTCAGACTAAACTGTTTTGTTTCAAACCAGATAAAACATAAAACAGACCTTTAGAAAAACACAGATTTATATAACACTTAAACCATCAGCCTGATTTAAGATGTTCAAAGGTGGATGTTCGTCCTGCTGCAGGACACAGTTAGCTTTGAGCTTCTGATGACCCGACATTCTAACTCAGAAGGTGTGTTGGCGGGTAAATTCAGACCAGCCTTAATGTTTTGTCTTTGGGATGGTTGAGCCATGACCTCCGACCTTTATCGAGCTGAGGGGAGGCCTGCAGGTACGGCGTATCTTTCCGGACTTCCTGAATGAGCCTCTTTTTTGTGTTGCTCTTGGAAGCATTTTGGAAGGCGGGCCACTTCTCGTATGGTTCTGTGTCGTTCCACGTCTCCTCTAGCAGATGATGTGTCTGGATTTAAAATAGAGGCGGGTTTCTTTCGCTTGTCATAGAGCAAAAATCACTCTGGAGAACTTGACTGGGTCCAAGACTCGCTCCACCTCCTCCTCCTCAAATCATCTGCATTGAGTTGGAGTCATGGAACCAGAAGTTCTATATATCTGAGACGGGCAGTACCGTTTTACGATCCCTCAACCGTCTGCTTGAAAGACATGATCATTTTAAGTCTGCGTTCTGGAGAGTTTATACATTTTATGCTTTAAGACGGCTGTAATGTGAGATTGTTAAATGAAAATAGAATAAAGAGGTGAAGGGGCGGATCCAATCCTGACGGCCGCGGCGCTCATCACGGTTCAGCCCGAACAATCCGTGGTCACCAAAACAAACAAAGTTGCAAAAATGAATCTCCTCTGCGAAGAAAAATGATGTAAAGAGGAAATGTATCCTCCAGATAAAGATGAGTTCTAGTCTTGTTGCCGGTCCAGGATCTGAACCCCTAGTCATCAGTAGTGGAGGGCCAACCGGGTCCGGGGACGGGTGGAGACGTAGAACAATTGAGGATAATTTTATTAAGAGCTCAACAAGAAAAAATACTTTGGGAGGTCCGGGGTCAAGTGGTGCCAATGGAACGAAATGCGACGGCAACAAAAAAGAAAAGTGAGCCCGCTTCAGAACCGACGGAACCCTCTCGAACTAATGCCGACTTGAAATTCATATCAGCCGTCGACGCTTTCATCATCATTATTCCGTGAGCTTCCTAACACACTCCATGATTTCAGCCTTCCGTGTTTCCTGAGACACAGGGAATCTAGAAACGGTAAAATATCCTTCAGAGTATTTGCTGTAAGAGAGAGTAAGCTTCTTCTTTCAGGCCTTGAAGAGAAACTACAGTTTGTGTAATATACGTAAATCTGAATTCAGGACGAGTCATTGTGGTATTAAACGTGATAATAAGAAAAATAGATGGATGTTTGGGCAATGATGGTTATATAAGTGAAAAAACTAAATCAGGAATCAAGTCCAATAAAATTCAAGATCCAATCAATCGGGGGCCGAACACTTAAAAGGTAAAACAAACAGACACAAAAGCATAAAACAAACAAACATAAAACAAACAAACATACAACAAACAAACATACAACAAACAGACAGTTACACAAACATAAAACAAAAATTAAACAAACAAACAGACAACAAATAAATAAACCGACACACAAATATAAAACAAACATACAAATAGACACAAAAGCATAAAACAAACAAACAAACATAAAACAAACAAACATAAAACAAACAGACAGTTACACAAACATAAAACAAAAATAAAACAAACAGACACACAAACATAAAACAAACAAACAGACACACAAACATAAAACAAACAAACAGACACACAAACATAAAACAAACAAACAGACACACAAACATAAAACAAACAAATACACAAACATAAACAAACATAAAACAGACATCCAAAATAAAACAAATAAATAAGCAGACACTCAAACTTAAAACAAATATAAAACAAACAGACAAACATAAAACAAACAGACAAAAATAAAACAAACATAAAACAAACAGACTCACAAACATTAAACAAATAAACAAACAGACTCAACAACATTAAAAACAAACAGACACACAAACATTAAACAAATAAATAAGCAGACACTCAAACTTAAAACAAATATAAAACAGACAAACATAAAACAAACAGACAAAAATAAAACAAACATAAAACAAACAGACAAAAATAAAACAAACATAAAACAAACAGACTCAACAACATTAAAAAACAAACAGACACACAAACATTAAACAAATAAATAAGCAGACACTCAAACATAAAATAAACAAACAAACAAACATTAAACAAACAGACAGACACACAAACATAAAACAAACAAACAAACATAAAACAAACAGAGACACAAACATAAAACAAACAAACATAAAACAAACAAACAAACAAACATAAAACAAACAGACAGTCACACAAACATAAAACAAACAAACAAACATAAAACAAACAGACACACAAACAAACAGACACTCAAACATAAAACAAACAAACAAACAAACAGACACACAAACATAAAACAAACAAACAAACAAACATAAAACAAAGACAAACGCACTGGAGGGAAAACAGAACCTCCTTGGCGGAGGTGAACATAGCTGATACAAATATGTTGTCACTCTAACTCTGTTTACCTTCATTTAATTAATATATGCCCGACACTCTTCACATAATATGAACTTGTATTTATAAATATAAACACCCTCATTAATTTTTTCTTGTTTCAAACATCATGTCACACATTCCAGCGGCTCCTAAGATTTGGGGCATAAACCACCAGGACTAGGTTAAAGAACAAATAAAGAAGACGGGGGTTTGTTTTTGCTTAGGTGTCGCGCGTTACTCCAGCTGACTTATCGTGCTGATAATTGTGTGCGATGAAAAGTCATCAGAGAAAGAGGAAGTGCCAGCTGACGAGCGAGCGAGAGGCAGTGGAGCTCGGTCTGTCGACGCCCACATGGTCTTTAGAAGAGGTCTAATCAGGATTCAGTGTGGGCGGCCCTCAGGTATTTATGCTCTCTAAATAACTTCACGCCTGTGAGTCTTGTTATTTTGTCGTCTGCGTTACGAACTCTGCTCCGTGATCCGTGATCTTAACGACACAAAATCACGGTGTAAGGTCACGCAGGGAGTTTTGAGTCCGACTCCCCTTCGCTTGTTAAACCTGGTATAATCAGGACGCGCTCTCGGGGGCAGGAGGCGAAGTGGTGGGTTGTATTTAAATCCGTTGAAGCCACAGTGTGCGACGTTTCGGAATGGAATCCAACTAACAACCCGCTCCTCTATATCCGCTCCTCCTCCTACCTGAGGGGGTGATTGCACCCAGGTGCTGCAGCCGGCAGGTAGGGGGGGGGGCACAGAGGGAGGCTGAAAGTAAACATAGAACAGGATCATCCTCCTATTTTTGTCTAAAATGGACCAAGACCTGAAAAAGAAATACAAAAACACGTCTTACGCCGTCGTCCCCGACGGCAACAGTTTATCCGCCAGAAGTCCCCAATCCCCTGCGTTGTTCAAGCAATCCACCGGATTGAACCGCCTCAAATTAAGACTGAAGTTATTTCCAAAATATTTTGAGTAAAAAATAAATAAAAAAGCTTTCTAAAGCGAGTAAAATATGAACTTTAGGATTTAAATATTAATCAA